>JACCGJ010024874.1:0-31955 GCA_013407085.1 Atriophallophorus winterbourni
CACCATATCAGACCAACAATGGAGTATGCTGTTCAGGCCATACGAGGAGCGGATTGCAACAATAAACCTCTTTGACTTTTCGTACCGTCGTCTCAGGGGTGACTTGATCCTGCTTTTCAATATTCTGCATACAGTGGATCACCCACTTGAACACCTGTTTCATCGGCAAGAAGCACGTGGTAGCAGATCGCATGGATACAAGTTAATTATTCCACACTCCAGATCAAATTGTCGAAGGTTTTTCTTTGCTGTCAGAGTCTGTTTTCTATGGAACTCCCTGCCCCCACATATCATTTGCGCAACAAGCCTGAACATGTTCAAGGCTGAACTTGACAAGTATATGTTGACCAAACCCAACCTTGCACCTGAATACACGTGCTGACTTTCCATGTGTATAAAACATTTGTGTTGTTTTTATGAATTCCCTATATTTTTAATCTGTGGTTACTGTAAAGTATTTACTTTTTGGACCATTAAAACTTTGAAACTTTGAATTACTTTAATTACTTTTGAATTCTTGATCTCGTTGAGAGCAGGCCTGTGACTGATTCGTATTGTTTCTGTTGCAGGTCTTGGCATTCTGTCCTGATCCACCGAAAATAAATTGTAAGTTATTTCGTATAATTTGGACGGTCTTGCATTATTTTGTATTCATTACTTTATTAATGATTTTATAAATTTGTTGATTATCTACCAAGTTGTTTGCAGTAACCACATGTTAGACAGCACAAATATTATCCCACTCCAGAGTAAAATCTTCATGGCACCCAATATTATCTGAACAAAATCTAGCGTAGGTTCCGCTCAGTCGGAGATTTACGCTGCGAAAAGATGTTGCTTTATTTGATAAAATCTATCACAGAGTAACAAAGTTAGTGATGGGTCTTCGCAGTGTTCTGTAAACCGAAGGATTGTGATATTTGGGTCTATGTAACTTTACATAAAGGAGAGTACGACGCGATATTATTCTGACCCATAGAATTGTGTCTACCGAAGTACAATGTACTTAGTACATCCACTAAGACACTGTTTGAAGTGTGCGACGAGAAAGCGAGACGTGGACATACCCTATCCCTTTATATCCCAAGTTACCGTATTGATTTTCGTCGTCATTTTTGACGTACGAGCAAAATTCCTTTTGTATTCCCAACCTCAACATGTGGTTGACTCTCTTTGCCTGGCGATATTTAAAGCGAAATTGGACTTATCTATGCAGAAGTACATTATTCATGATCGATAAATTTGATATACTCTATTCATTATCTACTATTAGTTTTCACATTTTCATTCATAGCCTAATCCGGCAATGTTCTAAATGTGATCGCTTTTTAAGCATCATCCATGAATCCTTGATTCCAAAGGGTGTTAATAGGAACATGGTTTTGGTTTAAGTTGCATTTACCTAAGTAATCTTCAGATGGCTAAGAAATGCACAGGCCATTTTCAGACTCTGAGTTCGCGAATTCACATACAATTGGCGAACTCCCGTGCATACTCTAAGATACTTTATTTGTTTTGTGGGTGTGTGTAAGTACGATCAACGTCCGAGCACCGGTTAGCATGCTTGCTCACGCAAGAGTTTATGCATGTTAATCAGATTGTGAACATATCCGCCCCCTCCGCTTATTGGCCGATTAATATCAGCTGTGTTTTTCATGATTACTATACTGAATCAATGGATAGATTAAGATTCATTGAGAATATTAGCAACTTTATGTGCAAGCTTAACGCCAACGGAACAGCGCGCATCTATCATGATAAGTTAGCTGCGAAATGTTTTCGGAACATTGCCACTGGGGTGATTTTCGTTCAGGAGGTATGTGTATATTTTACTTCTCTCTGACTAGGCCGAGACTTGGGTAATTATGGCTCAAACAAGAGTCCATTGCGCTACGTCTGTTTGTGCTGCATGCGCGAAAACTTAAAACCAAGCGTACAGCTCCAAACTAGTCACCGGCGCGTATCTATAAGGATGAGCTTGTCGCAAAGGATTTTTGAAACGGTCCCATTGAATCCATTCTCTTATCGGATGAGGCAGAAGCTTCAGTCGTGTTGTAAGTGGTGGGTGATTATGTCAAGCCTGTCTAGGCCGAATTGTGTTCTCTGTTCTAACGTCGGTTAATCTGTTCACATAGGTTTCAGGGCACTCGATTCAACACGAATGATGTCTGCCCTCTGATTTATTTCCCATTGTTGGATTGCGTGCCGAATCATCCCTGAAGGAAACCTTTCTAACCTTAACCACTTTGATACACAAATTCCACAACACAACAGAAAACCACATAAATAAGAAAAACCGTAAACTTCGTTTTCACAATACTGCGCCGACATGTCTGTACCGGACGTCACTTCGTTGTGATTTGTCATTCGATTTCGTGACAACCGTTCCAATTCAAGTCCTCGTCACTCTGAGCTCCTTTGACCGACGTTGACGAATTGAGTATCGTTTCATAGTCGCTGACGATGCTCATCTTCTAATGCTTTTTAAGATATTATCGTTCGAACCGTTCACATGTTATCTTTCTAGAACCCGAATTATTACAGGTTTGCGTTTCATTGTTGATATTGAGCTGCGTGTAAAAATACGCTGGAATCTTATTGCCTTTTCTAATTTGTTTTAGTTTCTCATCCATATCTGGGCAACCCGACAGTATCCTAATCCACGGAAAGTCTCTGATTGTGCGGGCCACTGCCTGGATCAGGCTTGTGCTTTCGTAGACACCGGTGTGCTGGTAATAAACCAGCTCAATGAACCGTGGCGTCTAGATAAGAAAAAATCTGAAAATATGTTATCAAGCCTGATCGATTTTATTAGCCATCGTTTTTGAATCCTTTAGCACCGAAAAATACTGGGTCAGGCAATTCAGCATAACATTATATTTTCATTTGTTTCCCCTTCGCCGTTTTCGCTCCGACACATTACAAAAAACGTACGATGAACTATCTTGTTATCTTACATCGTACGATTTCGCGTATGTCTTAAGGAAATTTGTTTACAAAATATACGTTCCTCTTTATGTGACTAGTTTGATTACGCTCGATAATTGAATCGAGTAGGAGATCTGACCGCCAATAATCTAGTATATGAATGTATATAGCAATTTTAAGCTCATCATTGGCCATACAAAATAGACAACAGTTTGTGCTCAGCTGTGTGTGTGGTCTAAGTCCGTGTGATGAGTTAAAGCTTGGATTGTTAGAATGAAATTTGACCTTTTCAAGATGGTGGATGAAAAACACGCTGAGAAAATCTCAATTAACTGGGTATAATCTAAACGTTTATGTATCCATAAGGAAGATGAAACATAATTGTTTTTGTACTTAGCTGGGCATGTGTCAAGAACACATCAAACACCCTCCTTAACGGAAAAAAGAAAATGTGGTCCTAGACCGAGTCCTCAATTTTAATTACACAGACGCGAACCACGCACAATTCGCAGCTCATTTGGAATCGATCCTCAAAATGCCAAGCTTGACGGAAGAAATGCTTCAAGACATACGCCAACGCATCATATCAGCATTGAACTGGAACATCAAACACCAACCGCTGAACAAAACAAGAAAGGAAAGATTTAAATGATCTCTAAAAAGATGAAACCATTGTCATTCAGCCTGCAGACAAAGGAGGAGTTATAGTTGTGATGAATATAGAACATTACCTCGAAAAGCTGAAGCATTACTGCAGGATACTATGACCTACAGGCAACTATAGGTAGACCGAAATAAACGATTTGAAAATAAAATCAGTACAACACTGAAGAAACTAAGATTTATGGAACAAATCATTGGAGCCCAACAAGCCAAGATGAAACCGGAAGATTAAATCGTACCAAGATTTTATGTACTAATAAATAAACACAAATAAAACATCTCGCTGCGACCAATAATGTCTCTCTCTGGAAGGCCGACTTACAAGCTTTCCGAGAAACTACGTAAACAGATTGCTATACGTGATCAATGATTCTGAACATTCAATTAACTCAATAGAACCTTTACTTCGAAGAATCGAGAACGTGAAAATCGAAGATGATGAAGTGATTGTCTCGTTCGTCATCATATCGTCAATCGACAGAACACTTGCTAAACAAATCATATCGTCACTGCTGACCGAAAGAATCTATTAAGTAGTGAAAGTATCCTGCAACCATTCGACTTATGCCTCGAAACACATTACAAATTCAAAATCAAGTATATGAGCAAAATGGAATACCGATGGGATCACTTATATTTGGCTTAGTGCCTGAAGCCGTCATGCAAAGACTCGAGTGCATTTCAATCCCTCTGATACAACTGAAATTCTGTGTTAGCTGCTTGGACGACATATTCGTAATATTAAAAATCACAGAAGTCGAAGACGGAAATTGAAAAAACACGTCTAACATTTCTGGATTTACAAGTAGAATGAACGAGCAATGAAGAATCGCAGATATACGTTTATCAAGAATGCCCACACGGACCAAATACTGAACCTCAACAGTAAGCATCCGTTAACGCACAAACGCAGCCTTTTCAAACAAGCACAAACAAACTGCAGCACATATGAATTGCGACGAAAAGTGGAGCTACATACCTATACAAAGTGTTCCGGAAAAATGGATACCCAAGAAGTTTCATAATCCACCACAATGTCGATCGAACCCAGCAGAGAAATGACAATACCAAGAGAACGAGAGGAATCCTACCACACGTCTAATATTTTTCAAAGTTCGCGGCACGTGTCCTCCACCTGCTTGGAGTAGAAATCGCTCACAAACCATGATCAACTTTATACAGCGAAGCCAGCAAGTTCAAGGACACAATCTCAAAATTGGACCTATCAAACATGTTTTATATAATCCCATGTATGGATTGCGTATGGATTGGTGAAAATTGGTCGGACGTTAGCGAAAAGGTCATATGAACGTCAATTGGCCCTTTGACGACACGACCAGAACCCGGTAATCTAAATATACGTAACACAAATTCGATGGAACAGTTCCGAAATCATCTACGATACTTCCTCTTTGCGTGACATTCGACAGGATCATCGATCAACCAACACCTCCCATTGGCTGTCACGTACGGACCAATAAAAAACGGTAACGAAGAACGTTAACGACGAACAACGTGATAAACACAATGAACGGAAAAACGAACGCCGTATAAAAAGCCCACGAATCACACTCTCAAATAACTTTGAAAGTAGTATAGTTGATGATGTCATATAGCTTGATAACTACACGTCCTAAGCAAACAATGCCAACTCGATGAACACAGTTTAAACAAAATCCACAACCTGAGCTACAAACGTGCGAATGCTGGCTGGCTGAATGGACGGATGCTTCTGGTAAGACGGTTAGATCAAGTATCGAGTGTTGTTTTCTTCGGCTGAAAAAGAAGGTCCGGGGTCTTTTCGACTCCAACGTGACTGTTATCGGGCTTTGTCACCTCCGTTCAAGGCCGGATCCTGGATTCGATTAAACGCCTTTTATAGTGAAATCTCTCAACTGGATAAAAGTGAATATTTGGAATACGTTTTACCGTATATCAGATAGAAAGTTATTTAACACGCAAAGTTAGTAGATCGATTTAATAACGAAGGATTTATTAGTAGAGGATATACCGGTGATAAAAAGCTTTGCTTTACAATAGCTACAAAAATGAATATCTGGACGGATGTTAAAAATTTTCATGAATTATTTATGGATCATTTTGAAAGCCCAAAAACGATTGTCTGTGTGCATCAAGTAACATTTTTAAAGCATCACCTGTATCAAATAGTTCCACGTGAGTAAGCAAACTGTTCCATTATTGCACAGAGCGAACAGAAAATGCGAATTCACGACACTTTAATATTTAATATTCAAGAATTTACGGTGAGAACAATCACAGCTTCACAGTTACCGTATTCGTTCGTGAAAAACAAATAACACATAATTATATAATGTCATGTATACTCCAGTTGAATTCTTACCACGGTGTCGTCAAATCGTTATGCAACAAATGTGTCCAAAATTTGAATGTATGTTTCGAAGATAGAAGCGGTAACACTAGTTTCGGGCAGGGCATTCCAAAGGATGTAGACACGTACAGAATAAAAATATCGGCGACAGCTAATATGAGAATGAGGAATTTGTAGTGTCACTGAGTGACTGCGTGTATATCGTCTGACTCAAAGTATTCGAATAAATGTTTTAGTGGATTATGTGAAGTATGTAATATTTTGTATGTAAGTATCACCTCACTCCGAAGGATTCTTTTAAGGGGTGTGGGGAAGCTCAGCTTTTGCATTCATTCCGAAAACCACTTACGAGTTTGGTTATAGTTGATATAGCTTAAATGGATGACCGCACATTTATGTATAATGAGATAGATGTAATGAAATATGGGTTGTTTGAGTGAATACTATCCAAATTAAAATCAGTGCTTCTTGTTATCTTATATATTAAGCTGAAGGTATGTTCATTTTTCTGAGGTGCCTTTCATATAAATAATTATAAAGTCAAATGACGAGCTTTGTCACTATGCGCTGTGAAGTTTTCAATAGATGAATCTTGTTTTTTAACCAACGTTTTTTGAACTAAGTGCCACAATTTACCAGTGTGCGGTTAAGTTGGTTTCGAGTAGATGGGATTCAAGGTAATTCAAGGTTTTTAATGGTCTAAAAAGCAACAAGCTTAACAACAACCATAGGATGGTAAAAACTGAAATGTAAGTGTATAAACAAGATAAGGAATTAGATTAAGCCGTATATAAGTGTTCGGTAAACGAATAATTCAATAAAAATTTGTGTGATGTGTGTGAGCGTAAACATAAATGATAAATCGGTTAAGTTTATTAAAATCCAGTTTGATATTTATTTTACGATGTTTTCCTATCTATTTTTATCCACCCTGAGTGATGCAGAGTTTATTTTTCCTGATGAATTTAATAGAACTCGGTTAAATATTACATTTTAATGAGGTAAAAGATTAGATAACGTGAAATCAGAAATTAAACGAAATATATATTTTGGTGCTCACATTCCCATCTCTTGCCCATCCCTACCGGTTTCTGGCTGTTTGCCGTCATCAGGTGGAGACAGTAAGATCAGGTTCAGTGAGCCTTGAAAGAGTGGATAAGTGGTAAAAGTTATACTTGGATGGCACTGTTACATAGGTTTCGCACACCGGACCACGGTGTTCAAACAGAGGATCACAAATTGAATCGGAGCACTCAAGGCTCTTAAAAATGACAAATATATTTTGGTGCTCACACCCCCACCCCTTACACTCCACTACCGGTTTCTGACTGTTTGCCGTCATCAGGTGGAGACAATTAGATCAAGTTCAGTCAACCTTGAAACAGTGGTGAAGCGGTAAAGAAAGTTAAACTTCATTATACTTCATAGTGTTGTAATGATACATGGTGGGATTTTTCGTACCACAAGCATTGCAAATAAACAAGCTGATGTTTATGTAGGTCATACACATTTTCTGAAAAAAGTTTCAAAAATTCAGCGGTTAGCTTCAGTCAAATACTGGCGAAAATCTTGAGTTGGCATCCTGGCTAGTTTTAATGCACGTTTCCGTTTCGTTTGTAGATTGCCCACTGTGTCTAACAGCCGTGACGGAAGCTGAATTAATCCTGGTTTCTGGCCCAGTTCTACAAGAAATCACCGCGGTAGCAATGGGAATGTGTGACGAGTACCACGGAGTGGTCTCATTGGTATGTTGAGGTGGTTTACATTTTCGTGTTAAACTCGAGTTGTACTGTGGATCATCATCAGCACAAGTTTGGAGCCAGACAAAGTGCCGTGGGAGCCATACAACGTGCAGAGCGTTTCATTTAAGGTACAAAATATTATATTTTAAGGTAGAAGATGATGTTTCCCGAACAGACATTGTTTTTTTACTGATTGTCATCAAGCTAGATGTGATAATATGCGAAACGTCTTCACAAATGACTATCAACTGAGAGTGGTCCGCTTTTGTAAATCGTTATTGTGTCCTTTAGTCCTCCTAGCCCCATTGCTTCCCGTTAATTGCTGACTTATTGATTCTTACATGGCAGCCAATATACGGTTCCGTTTGATCCTGTTGCCTCTAAATGCCAAGTACGAGGATTTATCGCACTCGCCGATGAATGCCTTTGGCTACTTCGAATGGACAATTGAATAATTTCGATTATAGAGACTATTAACAACAAACGTGGGAACAGGTTCGATGATGGAACGGGTGATTGCCGACTTGAGTTCAAGTCAGTTCGAGAGTACTTTTGTGACCTTGAGCATTTCGTAGTGCACAGCAATTCTTTGCCTAACTGGCTCATAGCAAAACTCGTCGATATTAATTGAGGTTAATATAATGGAATAACTTCAATCCATTTTTTTGTTACGCACCTATTTTTATACATTTAAATAAAGATGTGGAATTAATCAAATACGTTCGAGATTATTATTGTAACCGGTTCATTGTGGCATTTAATCAAGTGGACAACGAAAGAAAAGGACCTCGGCGTGTGGATTAGTGGAACTCTTAATAATAGCATGCAATGCGAAGCAGTGTACAACCGAGCTAGCCACATGCTAGGTATGCTTTAACGTATTTTCGGACATGTTCCCCGTGAAACATTCCCCATGCTTATAAATACGTACATTAAGCCAGTGATGGATTACTCAGTGCAATCTTGGGCACCATGGCTACAAAGGGACACCAAGCTGCTCGAGTGGATTTATCACAGAGCAACTAAAATGGTTAGCATTCTCCGCAACCTACCATATGAGGATCGACTAGTTCATCTTAATTTGGATACACTGCCTCGCAGATTGGTTGGATTGGATCTGATCCTGACATATAAAATAATGAACTCAAAGATGAACCCTCTGAGGCATCTATTTCGCCTCCGGTCAAGCCGTCACACGTACTCACCCAGTGGCATTTGATATTCCACATTCCCACCGGAACTGCCGTCGGTTCTTCTATTCGGTGCGCATTCGTTTATTATGGAACTCCCTACCGTCAGATTTTGTACAATCCTTTTGTAGCGAAAGGATTTTCAAGAACAAATTGGATATATTTATGCATAGTAATTCCACCCGTTTAGACAACACGACACTTATCCTAACAAATATTTTCCCGCCATACCGAGACAATACATGACATTTTTTTCGATCTACAAGAAATGTCGATCTTCTCAACGCCTCCCGATGGGAGCACACTTGCGAGCCTGAAAGATTTTGGATGCATCGGTGAAAGCGAAATCCAGACGTGTTGAGAAATGATCAATATTTTTGAGAGACAAGAAAGAGTAAAAACATAGTTAAATTGGAACTATGGAGGTCACCAACAAGTAGAAATAAAGAATTTTGAAAAGAAATAAGTATTATGAGGATTTCATCAATGAATATATGAAAAGTGTCAGATTGACGAATGTGGACGACATAAGTATTTATCAATATAAGAGATTTAACATTAGAAAGATGACGAGGTGTACACTTGACGGCTAGACAAGATATATCAGGCTTATCAAAAGTAGAAAATCTGTTTGCTATAAGAACACCAGTCACTTCGAATATTAGTTATAACTCCGCCACCACGATTTGCTAAAGGACAAGTCCGGTCAAGTCGAAAGCAGCAGAAACTAACTCATTTTCAATTGCAGCATTAAGTCAGGTTTCTTGAGACATAGCGACGCCGGTATGCAATGAACTTCTGGAAGTGAGCAGGTATGAAATTTCAGCAAAGAATATTAGATGATAAAATACAGGGTAGTGGCATTCTAGAAATAACACGACGTCGGCGAAGCGCGACTTGCCAACTTGCACGATGTTTCCAGTTCTTTTTCGGTGATTGCTTCAATACATGATTCAGTTTTTCCCGGATGCCGTAGCCGAACGTTTTAATTGCAGAATTTTCGCTGTTGAACTTTTTTACCACGTAATTGAAAAAAACGGTGAGCGTAGGTAATTGTCCTTCGTTGATACGAAAATGGTGAATTTAGAAGCAGTTCGCGTTAGAATTTACTGAAAAATGACGATAAATAATTCGGAGAAATTAATGTGGTGCACTGCCGATTTGAATGCCCCACAATGAGAAGTCCACACTGAGAAGAGATTAATCGTATTGATTGAACTACAAAACCTCCGAGTAATATACATATATTCTGGCTATAACTCGTATGTGATCTGTATCCAGGACCTATGATGATTCCAGGCATGATACCACTGCAACGACAGCTATAATCACGAGCTCCAAGGAGCTCATAATATCGGGTCAACTTCATTGTGGTGCACGATACATTTCGGCACCTCGTGAAACGGAAACTCAGCGGAAAATTGCATCGTTGCGGTACTTTAACGTCGTTCATATTTGGCGAATGAATATTGTGACGGATTGATGGCAGTGATATACAACATAACGTCAAAACCACAAACCCAATTGTTTAATTAGGAAGGATTAGAGACGATATGGAAATCGAGAACAAACACGATACAGACGGTGAGAGCAATAAAAGAAACAGGTTCGCCCAAATTAATATATGTTAAAAGTATATTAGTTTATTATTGCTCACTCCCAAGAACACCTACAGTCATTATTGGACTGCTTTCCGTCAGTAAACATAGACCTCGGACCGAATATCTGTATGAACAAGACCAGAATCCTTGGTAAAGAGACTGTATCACGTCTCAGCATCAGTATTGAAAACTGTCAATTTGAACCAGTACATTATTTCACATATTTTGGTTCAACCATTACGGATAACATCTCGCTAGACACTGAGATTGATAAGCGGATTGGCAGAGTTGCTGTCATTCTCTCTCGATTGAACTCTCGTGTTTGGGGTAACCGCAAGCTGACTCTAAAAACAGCGCGTGCGTACTGAATGCTTTACTTTACGGTAATGACACCTGCACCACCCACGCAAGACACGAACAGAAGCGGAATGCTTTCCATCTACGAAGCATCCGTCGTATCTTGAACATATCGTGGATGGACAGAGTGACAAATGCTGAAGTGCTTTCAAAAGCTGGTCTACAGAGCATGTTCACCCTATTGCGACAGCGCCGCCTGCGGTGGCTTAGCCGTCTACTGAATGGAAAATGGTCGTATTCCGATAGATCTACTCTATAGTGAGTTGCAATTAGGAAGTCGACCATTGGGCAGACCACACTTGTGGTATTAAGACGTTTGCAAAAGAGATATGAAAGTTCTTGGCATTGACCCGGCGAGTTGGGAAGAACTTGCTCTTGACCGCTCACATTGGAAGCATCGTGTAAAGCATCGTCTGTAAGCTGGGGAGGAGCAGATACACCTCTTGGCTGCTGAACGCAGATCACGCTGCCAGCGTGTAACTGACGCCGATTGTCCGAGTTCTGTATACGGTTGCGAGCGCCGCGTTAGTGAGTGTTTCTCCCGAATCAGATTGTTTATTCATTCGAAAAGCCGTGGAACATGAAAAAATCCTGCGATTGTGATGTACATGCATGATCGACATCGACCGAAGGAGGCCAACAACAACACGATACCGTAAATGTTTCCCAGTCTAATAAATGTCCGCACACAACTAAACTCTGGAGTTCTTGCAATTTAAACAGAATGTCTTTCGACACTTCAGTCCCTGCCGATGTTCGTGTAGAACATTTATCCCAGAGTGTTGAATCGACAAACATACACGTGTAGCTCAAATCATGACATCAACATCTTTGGCAAAAATGCCCGCGTTTCCCATGATTGAAATTAATCCAACTCTAGATCTGTTGAATATTGGAAGATGGCAAGTAGCAGTCAAAAATGTCACTCATGATATTGCAGCGTTTTCACTTGAAACCGCTAACCACTAGAAGCCCAATTTGATCGTTTTCCAGTGCCAACAAAAGATATAACCTTTTACTATTTAGAAGTTCAAGCTGATCTGAATTGGAAAGCCATTTGATGTACTTCAAATATGGCGTCATATTGTAGCGGGTGGGGTTGAGAGAAACCGGAAATGATTGCGTCAGCTCATTTCAAGCCAACAAGTGGCAGCTGGCGAACATCTGGCCACTTCTCGCAACATTCGTGTCATCGGTCCAACATGAACCACGTAACCCCCGCGTTTCACAGCCACTTAAACACACACATCGTGTGTGTCTCGATTCATCCCTGAGGTCAACCCGTCCAATGCCAATCGCGTTCGCTCACGAATCCCACAACACAAGAGAAAAGCCGATGAGTCAAACGCGTATATTGCACACAAGACAAACGACACAACACACGCCTATTTTATACAGGCAAAACAAACAATCACATCACTGATCCTCAACATTCCTGGCTCGGTTGTCACTTCGATCTGATTTGCCAATCGATTTCGTGCCAACCGGTACAATCCAAGCCCTCGACACACACGGCTCGTTTGACTGACATTGACGAATCTCATCTCCTTCGATTGCGGATGACGTTGTCGATCTTCTCACATTTCCGAAAATGTTGTCGCTCAAACCGTTCGAATGCCATCATTCCGAAATCTGAAATATCACAAGTTCGCAATTGTCGTCGTCGAACATTTCGACTCTTATTGCTTTGGAGTGTTATGCCGGATGGTAGAGTTCTGCATGTCATTCGAAACCTCTTGATTAGAACTCATCGCTAAAACACTTCACACCTCCACAAGGTAAACTGAAAGGAATACCGAGGAATTTAGTAACGCGGTAGTCGGAGGAGCTCACGATATCGTATTACGATCTATAAACAGAATGTGTACGAATTACAACATTTGTCTTCTCGTATTACCGAATAGCTGCATACGCTTTGCTCAACATTATCCTGTGTCGTTTGAATACACAATGGTTTCCATCTGCTAGACACACTACTCGTTATAGGTATCTAATAAAACTCACCAATCAGTGAGCTTAACAATAATCATAGGATGATAGGTATATGGAGTAAAATTACAAAATCTCTCAAAAATCAATAGGGACAGTCATATACCGCATGGTTCGTCACGTACTTATCGAGTTTACAAGCGAAAACCTCAACAGATTCCGAGCGTGTGATTTCTTCAGGCAAAAAGTTTCAAGTGAAACAAATCATTAGAGAAAAAAATTTCGACGAATATCCAATCGATAATGCGGAATGCGGAATGTTTTCGTGTTCGAGGAAGGCCATTGGACTGTAGCAAGTGTTTAAAGGGATGGTTTTCAGTATGCAAGATTTTGAATGCCAACAGGAGGTCACTCCATATCCGTCGTTGGGTAAATCCATGTAGACTTAGTTTTAACATTTACTCTTTGAAAGGCGAATTTCTGCAACTTGTCGCACGATGATAAATCCTGTCAAGTAGTTCGATATCATTCCTCAGCCATGGTGCCCAGGCTTGGATGGAATATTCCATAATAGGACGTACATACGTATTAATACACCGGAGTAAGGTTTCTGGCGTGAAAATCATGAATATCCTTTTTAGAATACTCAAGATACGACAGGCTTTATTGTACACTGTCCGGCAATAATGTCTAGACTTAAGGTTAAACGACACCCAGATACCGAGATTCCAAATAGTGCTGTGTATTAAGAGGATAAGTGTGGTTTACTTAATGGAACTTTACACAAAGAGAACGCCTGAAAAATTAGTTCTATTGTACGTAACCTCGAAAAGAGAGACGTATCCATTTCGTCTGTTCCAAAACGTAGCCAAGATAAATGAGCCCAACCAGTAATCTGTCATATAAACATTATGCTGCTAAGCAGCGAACCTGCGCGATCTCACGTCAATCGCGTTAATTGGTCTGTCTTGATTTACCCTAGTCTTATTAATCCAAATGTATCCGTGTTATCGATCTTATGCTTGCACTGAGAGTTGTACTCAACTGACCGAATACACAGCTTGTGTTGTGGTTCCGTGAGTTAAAGCAATTGGCGACGGGGATGGTGGAGATTTTATCACAGCAGAATCAACTAAAATAAATAAGCGGCAACAACAACAGATTCAGCAGAAACCACGGAAAATGTTTCAACACCGGGCAACTACAACAACTACCATACATGGTCCAGATTTTAAAACAACGCCAGCATCAACAAAAAATTACTTCTACAGCACCATATACATCAGCAGCAAAGGAAGATGCTTCAAACAACAGTTGAGAAACAATCCCACAAAGTATTAGTGAACTAACTTGTCTCCCAAGTGCACGAACTTTGATCACAACGTAACTTTCTACAATGAGAACCCGTCATTGCTCTGGTTGCACGAATGTCAACATATATCCACGTAAAAATACATCACCTTAAAAAAGCACACACACCACACGTTGCAACATAACGCAACCACATAAACAGCCATGAGCGTTGCCGTAGATACACCATCACCATCATTTTCAATACAACCACTCACCAACACATATTCACGCAAACGACGGATAAGAGAAATATTCAACGACCAGATGCTACTGCAGGCTATGTCCGCTTCGAAAAATTCGAGATTCACAAAAGCCGAAAGTGCAAAATATCTTATTCGTAGGAAAAAACCTTCGCAGCCTCTCAATTTTAATCTTACCGATGATCAAGCTGACAAAAGTGAGTTAGATTGACTTGCCTATATTCAATCAACATCACGTCACTGAAACTTATCCGTGCAGGGTGTAGGTTTTATTAATTCTGACTGAATTTAAACGAACAAGCTGAATGAACGGTCGATACACTGAAACGCACAATCATCAAATTGAAGGGAGAGAGGAAGCCTTAGTACAATCTGACATTTATACGGACATATCGCATTCCACAAAAGATCTACTCTATGGTGAGTTGCAATTAAGAAGTCGACCAGACCGCACTTGAAGTACTAAGACGTTTGCAAAAGAGATATGAAAGCTCTTGGCATTGACCCGGCGAGTTGGGAAGAACTTGCTCTTGACTGCTCACATTGGAGGTATTGTGTAAAGCATCGTCTGCAAGCTGGGGAGGAGCAGACAGCTCTTGGCTGATGAACGCAGGTCACTCCGCCGGCATGCAACTGATGCATTACATCCGAATTCTGACTTTCGTTGCCAGCGCTGCGGGAGAGATTGTTCCTCCCGAATCGGACTGTTTAGTCATTCCGAAAGCTGCAGAACATGAACATTCATGCGATTGTGATGTACATCCATTGTGGACATCGACTGAAGGAGGCCAACAACTACATCGCACTCCATCGAAGCCAGCAACACCAAATTTGCTGGCATTTTCAGAATGCTTTCTTTGACGACCAATGAGGGCATCAGACAATGCAATTCGTCCTAATCCTGTCTTCGAAAAAGTGAGGTGCTGTGGAGCAGTAAACGTGTGTGATCTCACGCATGCATTACGCATTAATCATGTGTCAATCTATCTGTCTCGATTTACTCCTTTTTATTGGCCAAAATCTTTGCGCATTATCGATCCCATACTTGCACCACTAACTTGATCAAATACCCAGCTGGTGTTCGGACGTTTGTGTTCTAGTTCCCATAGACATAACACATTACATCTTCAATTCGGCTGTCAACCATGCTTATTATAAATTATCGTCTATTTAACGTGAGATAAACTGCATGTGGGATTTTGATGTGCTCCCATGCACCTTGAATTCAAAGCTTAGATGAATAACCTCGTGTTATAACAGTTTTTTATTCTCACGCTCCACAAGATAATCAAACATTTTTATTGTGTAATTATATCAAATAATAACTAAAAAACTG
Organism: Atriophallophorus winterbourni; assembly: GCA_013407085.1. Classification (NCBI taxonomy): domain Eukaryota; kingdom Metazoa; phylum Platyhelminthes; class Trematoda; order Plagiorchiida; family Microphallidae; genus Atriophallophorus; species Atriophallophorus winterbourni. The sequence goes on from JACCGJ010024874.1 coordinate 15,650, forward strand.
AACGCTTTTATTGACCATTGAATCCTCATTTCGTTATTGTGATTCTGAAACAAACTTGAACAAAAAAGCTCATTTGCATTCATTTCCATCACACACACATACGATCGCCTTCGTGCTGCTTGCACTCATGAAGTATGGACAGTAGGATCAAGATCCGCATATTCTTTAAACTAGTGAACTTGAATGATAGGGATATGAGCACCACAATACATTGGTCTTTTATATGCGCCTTGAGCACTTGGAACTCCGCCAAGGACGGTCCCAAGCCCGTCTGAGAAAGGAGGAGGGTTGGGCTTAGGGCTAGCAACCCTATCCCGTAAAACCTACATTGCTACGGAAACGATGACAACAGATCCGTGGTTCGGTCATGTCTGCAGGATGGATCCCAGTTCGCATACGAAGGTAGCCATGCACTGGCATCCGCAAGGTAAACGAAAAAGGGGACGGCCCAAGGAAACTTGGCGCAGAACGTTGGAACGCGAACTACATGCACAAGGATTCAAGGTGCAGACGGCAACGGAAGCAGCGACAGACCGGAACCACTGGCGTGAAGTTGTCTTCGCCTCATGTGCCACCCGGCACGGAGAGGACTGAATGAATGAATGAATGAATTGAGCACTTGCCAAGGAATCACTTTGTGATTCCGTAGTTGAACATCGTGGTTCTTTGTAAGAACCCTATATAACAGTGGCATACAAATTTAAATTTGTTCACCGCTTTTCAACTGTTTCAAGGCTTACTGAACCTGATCTTAGTGTCTCCATCTGATGACGACAAACAGCCAGAAACCGGTAGTGGTGTGTAAGGGATTGTGATCTGAGTACCGCAATACATTGAATACAATTCCTTCTCATTGTTGCCGCCTGATTTCTTGTTGTGATCTCTTCATTTCAGTGCCAAACAATCATGTATGAAGTCATATACAAGACAATGGAGAGTATACAAATCAACTTTAGTCCGGAGCGCTTGTGCAAGGTAGGTTGATAAAAAACTTCGCAATACTTTTAGCGATTGATGTTGCTTGAACCATCATTAATTCTGATGTTAATGTGTGTTTTGGCCGATTGCTTATACAGATCAACCTGGTTATGAAATAGCTCGATTCAAGAGTCACATCTCTCTTCCATAACGTTTACAGAAATCAGAAAATTTTATGATGATATAAAAAAATCAGTTTAGCAAAATGACAGGATAAGGTATATGGATTAACAGAAGGTAACCTTTTATTTTCGACGGCAACCAAAAGTAACACTCATTCTTCTTCGTTATTCTAGCATAAGTTTGTTTACCACTTTACCATTGATTTAAACATCATTGAACCTCATCTTAATGTTCACGCGTTATAGCTACAAACAGCCAGAAACCGGTTGTGAGGTGTGTTAGTTCGGGGGATGTGAGCAACACCTTACTTTGGCCATTATTCTTACATTCGACGCTTCACACTATATTTCCAATGTGAGCATCCAAAACCAAGCTTCACTAACCTTGCGGGGTCAATTTCCAAAGCTATCAAATATGTTTTCAAACTTATTTTTCTGCGATAGCTGCCAACATAATCGTTGAGCTCTTTGTTTTCAAATCATTATAGAGTTTACATCAGGCCACAGATGAGTAGTTTCGAAAATAACTAACCCGTGGTTCAATTTCAGTCCAAATGTGAGAAATTGGTAGACATTGTATGTGTTGCCGAAGTTTACCCTCGGGGACAGATAAAATGAGCTCAGGATAATTCCGTAAAGTATTCGCGATTAATCAGACCAATATTGGTTTTGATTTTTAATCGAAATTAAAGTGTTATTGAACTCGGGAATTCGAAGTTTATGATAGAAAGCTTTCATGCCAAGTTGTTGACTTAATTTTGAACGCCCAGTGAATGCTTGTAAACCCTAGTTAAGCGATTTGATCCAGTTTTATGGGTACTTCTCTTCTTGATTATCTGTGAGATCCACCGAGTTCATTGAGAGGTTACAACAGCTCAAATCAAAAGATCAGAGGAGGCCATCGGACTTACTATCACTGCGTTACTACACATTCCACGATGAGCATGGATTATTGTCACTTGTAAAATGAATGTGGTACTGCAAGTCTTTCAGATTACTCATATTATTATGCTGACACATCTCAAACCAACACTTTCAGAGGGCATGGTGGACAAAACAGTTAAAGGCTTTCTTTGCATGCATCTCCACCACGCACACACCCCAAGACCGGTTTCGTGCTGTTTGCACTCATCAGGTATGGACAGTAGGATCAGGATTCACATGCATGTGAAACTGGGTTCAAACCCAGTCTACATGAGTGTGGGCTCATGTGATTGAACAGGTTGGTCGTACCAACCTTACCCAACAGTGGCATACAAGCGCAACTTGTTTACCATTCTTCCACTGTTTTAAGCGCATGCGGATCCAGATCCTACTGTCCCTACCTGATCAGTGCAAACAGCACGAAGTCGGTCGTGGTGTGTGTGTGTGTGTGTGTGATGGAGATGCATGCAAATGAGCTTTTATATTCACGGTCATGGGTTTTAAACCCAGTCTACATGAGTGAGGGCTCATTGGATTGAGCAGGTTGGTCGTACCAACCATACCCAACAGTGGCATACAAGCGTAACTTGTTTAGTTAACGCTTTCGTTTCTACATTATTTTGGTATTGGTCGTAATCTGTACTGCCGTACTCATGTTTTGGTATTCGGCGACGGGATATCATACGATGAGCAGTGAATAATGTCGGGATAACAAATATTGTGGAAAAGTTTAAACCAATATTGGCTAACAATTGCGCCAAACCAGCCATGATTATGAATGACAAGTTCACAAGTTTTAGGCTCAAGTCCCTTAAATTTTCATCCCACACAAAACAACTAAAATCAGCGAGAAGCTTTCAAATGAAACCACAGTAACGTATGTGGGCAGCTGTGTCAACTGACCTTGACTGTGTTCACTTGTATCAGATTGATTTGGATACACACTGTGAGGAAAATGGACCACTGATCCTGGCCATCCCCACGAGACGTGACACACTGTAGGCGTACTATAGGCTGTTTAGCGGTAAGGTCAAATAGGTGGTGGTGGGTTGACTACTACTTAATCATGTTCCCTGTCCTGACTATCCGCCTTAGTCTGACGAAGCTTCTGTGTCAGAAGTGAAACGTTACCCAAAAAACTACTCTAACCGATTGCACTCAAATTTTCTTGCACTATGAATACACGATCGGTCTCAAATATATTCCAATCGGTTCAGTATGTTCATCCATGCACCGAAATCACATGTTAATTTCATGCCGGGTTTCTGTCCTAGATTTTGGGCTCTAAAACCTGAATAAAATTTAAAACATTTTTTCCTTGTACTATTCATAGAGTCCGAGAAATTTCCGAGAGATTTATAGTATGCCGGAAAGTGTAAATGAGATTTACCCCGACGGATTTGAACCAAAACAATGTTCACTGAGCTAAGAGTATATCGTTCATAAAAAATTCATTTTCGAAGAATTCTGTTGGGAAGAATTCCAATCTTAGGCTTGCGATATGGTAAATGAAACATTAATCGAACGAGGTTGTTTGAAAACCACTGTTGATCAGATTTACACAGATGACCTTTGGATGCCCGATTGCAACCATCGATCAAGGTCATTCGATCAGATTATTAAAAACAACCAGCTTTAGGAGCGTTCATATCAGCTTTACTTAAACACCACAACAGGTTGGTGGCTCTTTGCGGTCGCCAGTACTTGCTGACGTTCTGTAATTACCGGAAACATTTGGGACCGGTAGTAGATCAATGTTTGAACGGTCATTAGATTACGTTCAACGGAATTCTTAATTTGTGGTAAAAAAGCACCTCACTAAGGGTCTATAAGACATACGTACAAAATTAAATAAATCGCATTTTCAAGTATGACGGGGTAATGTTGATCGGAAATGTAAGATTTGTGAAATTTATTTTTGAAGTGCGTTTTCATAACGGAAACACTAATGTTTTTAGTAAATTGGAGCAAACACAATTTTTCTAAACCTATAGGTTCGTAAATTTTCTTTGAAAATCATTAGACTCAGTGCCGACATTTTCTGGCGTTTCTAGTGAAAGCACACAGATAGACTGAAAGTTCCGACGCCATTTCAATTTGGAATGTGCTACTTGAAGTGTGAGATCCTGGCTGCATCGGAAGTCATGAACTAATTCTAATTCGGCGCCCGAGTTGTTGGGACGCAGTACAGATTATTTTGTTGGTCAGAACTCGGTCAACTCGAGTTTGCCTGCTCCCGAGAGTGCTGTGTCCGAGTCGAGACGGGCGCTACTCAAAGTATAGGTTGTCCAATCCGGTAACTATGTTGAATGGTCGCGAAGGAATGAGATAGATTATTGGTAACATGAGTACCTGACTTAATGAAAGGTGTTGAATTTATTCGATTCGTTTTAATTCTGTTAATTATATGTTTGAATAAACAACGCGTGTACCACCGCGCTACAAAACGGGTGACCGGGCTATATAACAGACCATACGAGGAGAGGATTGCAACTCTAAACCTCTTTGACTTTTCGTACCGTCGTCTCAGGGGTGACTTGATCCTGCTGTTCAACATTCTGCATACAGTGGATCACCCACTTGAACACCTGTTTCATCGGCAAGAAGCACGTGGTAGCAGATCGCAGGGCTACAAGTTAATTATTCCATACTCCAGATCAAATTGTCGAAGGTTTTTCTTTGCTGTGGGAGTTTGTTTTATACGGAACTCTCTGCCCCCACATATAATTTGCGCATCAAGCCTGAACTTGTTCAAGGCTGAACTTGACACGTCTATGTTGACTAAATCCAACCTCGCACCTGAATATTCCATATTGATAAAACATTTGTGTTGTTTTTATGCATTCCCTATATACTTAATCTGTGGTTACTGTAAAGTATTTGCCTTTTGGACTATTAAAACTTTGAATTACTTTCTGCATCGAAATGTTCGATTCTCGTCTGAATACCGTGATTCTTTCGAATTTTTTCCATTTATGTTAATCTAGACTGCGAAAATGTGTCCGTGATCGAAAACTCGAAATGCTTCCTTTGATTGGTCGATAAACGTGTTTAGTCATGAAATTCGCATATCAAGTACTACTCTTTTTGATTTGCTAGTATAAACGGAGGGTAAATTTGCGAGACGTTTGAATGTGAACAAATCAGTTGTGGAATAATTTGGAGTTTGGAATTCCCTAATTCAAATATGACGTCGCCTGTCGCATTAGCATTATATCGATTTCTAATATGAGGTGTCACGTGAATTTAACCGTCACTCAAGTTACCGACGCCTGCCATTGGTTCAAATTCAGCCAATGAAAAAGCAACGAAATTGCTTGTTGAGATCTTACCCAATAGTTCACGAACAATTTATTTATGAGAGTATGGTTGTAAACATACCTTCCTGTTCAATTACAAGCCATGATGTTTGAATGCATGATCGCTTAACGCCAACTATCTAGTGCTTATTCGATTCACATTTTAAGTAGAATCACTTGGGTAGATCGAGTGCACTGGAATTTGAAATTGATCGATACGATAGGAATTCAGCGATAAATATCATTTGAACAAAGGATTGTTATTTAGAACTAGCGAAATTCAATAAACATAATTCAGCGAGCGGGTGGATTGGCGTACAATACTCTTCAACATTTAGGAGTGTAAGTGCGGGAGCTGTTGGTCAAGGTAATGCAAGGTTTTTAATGGTCAAAAATGAAACAAGTTTGACAATAATCATAGGATAGTGTACATCAGAAGCGCTTCATGATGGCTTCATGTTCCGCAGCTTTTACAATGAATAAACAGTCCGATTTGAGAGTGGCAATCTCTTTCATTACTCGGTCGATCGGCGTCAGACGCACACTATCGTAATAATCTACATTCAGTAGCCAAAATGCTGTATCTGCTTTCCTCATCTTGGACATGACTCTCCACACAGTGCCCTCAATTGAGCGGACAAGAGCAAGTTCTTCCCAACTGATAGGGTCAATGCCGAGAGCTTTCATATGTAAGTGCGGGAGTGTGACACAATGAATAAGAAAAATAGTTTCACCGCTATTGGAGAGCGAAGATGGGATCGGTTTTTGTGCTAGTATTTGAAATAAGCCACAGTGAGTGATATTCATGGGAGATTGTCTGCTCTCGAACGAAATCAAAGATGCTTTTAATCTTCGCTAAGGCATAATATTATTTTTATTCTTCCAGCAAAATTCTAGGTCAGACGAAGCGATATGGATTGATGCCTATATTTTCAAAAGAATCTAAATCGACCTACTTCAATTCAATTCAATTTTTATGAATTAAAAACATATAGCTTTAGAGAAAACCATAGAATAATATGGGAGCTACAAATAAATTAGAAATGAAAATGGGATTTGGTTGCTTAATGTGCAGTTCAAGAATCAGGTAAAAAGCCGAAGGGCATAAATTTTTTTCGTCTACACAGTGGGTTGACATATCTAGATCCATGGTTTGTAGTTTTCATCGATGTTTGCGTTAAGGACCAAAAAGTCTGTTATATCTGTGGTTTGCTACTGTTGACCCAGCCGTGTGGTTAGAGAGAATACAACCGTTACTGAACTAGTCTAATCACCGAATGCAAGAATATCACAAAGTGAGCGAGTGAGTGAAAATCACAATTTGAACTCACCATCGATCTTGATTGGTGATCAATCGAAAGTTCGTTCACTGTCTATACAACAGAAGGTGCCCTCTTAACAAAGTTATAACGATTTCTCTCAACCATGTTTTTGTTTGGGAAATTTACAACATATTCAAGTCAATGGAGATGAATGCAAGATCGGCATCATTTACCGCTCGCCACCATCTAAAAGCTCATTTAATGATAAACTATTCCAATCCTTGCAATACATCATAAGCTGAAAGACTGCTCAACTGAGGATCATGGGAGATTTTAATATCCCGCATCTGTTTTCAAGAAGTAAACATTCTCTGCATTCGTTTGAACATAAATTCAAGGAGGTTATCGGAATGGCTTCATTGCACAACCACGTTGACCAGCCAAATCGCAGACGGGGTCTTGACCAACCTTCAATCTTTGAACTTGTCTTAACGCTTGAAGCAATCACGGTAGAGGATTTACAATACCTGGCACAACTGTGAAAGAGTGACCATGCGGTGCATGTCTTTGATTATGTATATAGTGAGTAACGGTTGATCAAGCAGACAAGTCTTAAGGAAAATACAATTTCAATCCTTAAATATCAGTCTCCAGGATGCACACGCTCAAGAGTTTGATTTCATGGATTTTGGCTTATATTACAATACATTTCTAAATTATTTAAATTGGAAGATTGACGAAAACTCGAGTTTTATACCAATGGAATCACAACTACCAGTTTTATCCGGAGTAAAACTAAGAAATTGTTAACTATAACGTGAGTCTTGAGTAAGAATTTTGCTAAGGAAGCAGCTTGGAAGCGATTCTGTAAGACGAGGAATCACCTCACGACTCTCGTGAGAGAACATCGTATGCAGTTCCAATGGAACTCGCTTAAGAGAATGGAAAAGAATCCTAAGTTTCTCTACAAGTTAGTAAATGAGCTATCAAGAATCAAACCAGGTGTATTCTCTGTGCAAACACCTAATGGATTGACTCACTCTGTCAAAGATACCGCCTAGACATCATTACCGGATTGTGTAGAATAAAGCCTGCCGTATCTTGACTTGACTTACTTGACTTAATCCCTTGAGTTCCTGGAGGAACGTAGGGCCTCGGCAACTTGTCTCCAGTTTGGTCTGTCCATAGCAGCCGTATCTTGAGTCTTCTAAAAAAGATATTCAGGATTTTCACGCCCGAAACCTTACCCCGGTTAATTAATACGTAAGTACGTCTTGTTATGGAATATTCCACTTAAGCCTGGGCACCATGGCTGAGGAAGGATATCGAACTATTTGACGGGATTTATCATTGTGCGACAAAGTTGGTCTCCCGTTACAGAAATTAGCCTTTCAAAAGCGAATGTTAAAACTAAGTTAATTAATAAAATTTTTAACCAACGACGGATAAGGAGTGACCTCTTTTTTGCATTCAAAATCTTGCATACTGAAAACCATCCACTTAAACACTTGTTAAAGCCCAATGGCCTTACTCGAACACGAAAACATTCAAAGTCTTTAAGCATTCCGCATTGGATATTCACTTGGAACATTTTGTCTGAAGAAATCACACGCTCGGAATCTGTTGCGGTTTATGCATCTAAACTGGATGCGTATATGACGAACCATGCAGTATGTGATTTTTGAGAGATTTTATATTTTTACTAAATATAACTCGTCATCCTATGGTTATCGTTAACCTTACTGCTTTTTCTAACAAAACTTTCTGAGTTCTGAGTTTTATTCGATAGCTGTAACAAGTTGTGCGCCTAGCAGTTGGACACCATTGTATAGCCAAACGACCCAGGCTAATATTGAGCAATTCCTTACCAAGCATACGCAGTTCTTCGCGGTTATGGGAAGACAAATGTTGCAATTCTGATGATGCTTCTGAGCTGAAACCGTTAAAATTGACTGAGCCCTTCATGACAGAGAGTAAGGAAATAATGAGTTCGAGCAGACTTGGGGGCAGCCTATCAGATCAAGCAGTTGAGTCACGAGTTAGGGACAGTCTGTCTAGACCTGGGTAACCTGACAGTATCTCATCCCAAGAATCAAGATTTTATGGTGAAAAAAGCAATTGCTTTACATGTACCATTGGATGACAACTATTACAAAAATAAAATGTAATCAAAAAGACATTGTTGCATGTTTATCTGGGTTCATGTTGATTCAATACACAGGGCCGATTATGGGGTGTTGTTTGATATATGCATCTAGTGCAGTCTCTGACTGTACGGCACTTTGCATGGATCGGATTTGTGCTTTCAGATAAGGACAGTCAAGGTGTGAGCTCCGTAGATTAAGCGTTGTAAAGGGTGATTTGCGGTTGTCAAAATATTGTTAGCCGAAATCAAATCCCCTCGGAATCGACGACTTGGATAATCGAATAAGTTTAGGGTTGTGATTCGCTCGTTCTAAGGGTTCCGAATGAGTCCGACGACAAGTTTAGTGGCTCAATGGTACATTCTTTGCAAATTGGCAACATCTTTTTAAGCCATGTCGACCAGGCTTGAAGTACACATTAAATCGTGGGTCCAGTGTACTTATTATACGTGGAATCGCCTGTTTTGAGAACCTCCCGAAAATTATCTTGAGAAGTGAATATTTCTGTGATGTTTTCTGATACATAGTGTTGCAGTGTTTCGACATACCCTGTGTTGCTTACCCAGACACCCGTCATTTTTTCTGTGGTGTGCGCGCCAAGAGAATATTGAAACTCCACATATTTTTCAATGTTCAACATGTGACACTTTTGTAAATGGAAGTAAATGCGAATTTTTAAGGACCAAGCGTGGAGGTTATCCATATTGTTCTAGAACATTTCGCAATCTTCCGGTTTATCGATCCTCGACCGCAGTTTTATATCGAGGATCAATAAGCCGGAAGATGGATTATGCATAAGCGGTCTGGGCTCCTAGGCTGTGAAAAGATATTGACCACTTTGATAAAATCTATTACATAGCAACAAAGATAGTGATGTGTCTTCGCAGTATTCCGTACACCGAAAGATAGAGACGTCTGTGTCTATTTGACTTTACCCTAAGGATGATAGGACGCGATATTATTCTGATCTATAGAATAGTGTCTACCGAAGAACATCCACTAAAACAATGTTTTAAGAGTGAAGCAGGAAAGTGACACGTGGTTATACCGGTGTCCGGTCACTCAACCCCCAGACATTTAACCCCCAGGTTCATCCCCGGTCACTTAATCCCTAGTTTGATAACTTCTGAAGATTGCAGAATACGCTTAAATGAATTTATTTAGCAGGAGAGTTATGCAATTGATTTTAAGAACGTCAATCGTTCCGTAGTTGAGTATCGCTGAATTGCTCGAGATGTCATACCATGCAACGAAAAATAAGTGAATTAGGGATGAAAGCATATTATGAGGCAGACGATGATTTACGCCTCATGATTGTGCCGTTGACTGATGTATTACAGTCATTCTTTTCTTGCCAACATCCCACCATGTGGACATTTCTTAACGGTTTTCGAAAGGATTGCTGACAGCATACTGCGTCAGTTCTTTAAGTAAATGCTGGGGTTTATATCAAACAGAAGAAGAAGTATGCTGAGATATGCGAATGCTTCAGAAGTAATCAAACTGGGGATGAAGTGATTTGGGGGTTAAATATCTGGGGATTAAGTGTCAGTAAACCGGTTATACCATATCCCTTTTCATCACAAGTACCCGTATTGACTGTCAGCGGGAATTTTTGCCGTACATTCCTGTGGAATTCCCTGCCTCAACATGTGGTTGACTCTCCATGCCTGGCGATGTTTGAAGCAGAATTGAATTTATATATGCAAACGAGCATCATTCGTGAGCCTTACTTGTGATATACTATAATCCTGTGGAGTTGTAAATTATAAACCTTTTCAATCATAAATGCTTGTAAAGAATTTGGACAACCTGGTTCAGTTCTCCGTGAAGAAGGATGTTGTTTACTATAAAAAATCAATCCAAATTGCGTTTCGTTTCCTAAATATGTTCATTGACGTTATGCGGGTAAGAAAACTATGGTTTTTAATGCCCACAAAAACGCTAACAGATAGGATTGTAAATGAGTTGTTATAAAATCGTGTTAAGGATTATTTCTAAACACAAAACATCAAGTGATTCTTTAAAAATGTCAACGTTCTCAGTTCGTACCATGTGAGTACCGTATTTTTCGGACTATAAGGCGCACATAAAAGCAATAATTTTTACGAAAAATCGGCACTGAGACTTACATTCCGGTGCGCCTTATAGTGAATGTTCATACTCTGAACATTCACTATTCATACATAAGGCGCACCGGAATGTAAGGCTCACTGCCGATTTTTCGTAAAAATTATTGTTTTTATGTGCGCCTTATAGTCCGAAAAATACTGTAGTTAGATTATTCTACCATTGTACAGTGCAATCAGAAAAGGCGTATTCACGACCGTTCAACCTGCTGTATCAGAACTTAGATTTTTTATGATCGAAAAAGCAATAAACTTGACAAGAACCACCGAATGACAAGGTATATGGAACGAAAACGGATAATTTTCCAAGACCTAATAGGGACAGTCACATGCTAAGTCGTGTGTCAAAACATCGAGCATTGGAATGAAAAACGCAATCGATTCTGAGTGTATGATTTCTTCCAGCAATACGTTTCTAGTGAAACAAAATGTAACGGAGAAACAATCACGGCGAATATTTAATCGAGAATACGAGATGGTCAATCCTATTATTGTTTGAGCGTTCGATTAAGGTCCTGCTATTGACAAAGTCATACATGATCTCAAACATTGAAACGCGTAATTTATTTTCACCATCGCAGCACAGATTTCGATCGCATCGCTCCTGTCAAACGAATCTCCTCTTCTCGAATTGGACGAGAGTTGAATAAAGGTAACTGCATTCACGTTTGCTACTAGGACATTGCTTCTACAAAACTGAAGCATTTGAAAATTTATGATCTACTCCTCTCGTGGTTGTTCGACTAATTGTCAGATCGTCACACAATAGTTAGAGTAAACAGAGTGCCATAAAATATGATTGAAACCACCAGCGTAGCTTCATTGCTTGGTCGGCTTCTGTTGATGGTGCCACACTTCCGACAACTCAAATACATTACGGTACAGAATTTCACAACAAACAGCGAGATTCTAATATGCTTTGTTTATATTTTTCGAAGGGGATATCTTAATTCCCCTTAAGGAGGGAGCTAAAGAAACGTCATTTTATAGGGCTATTCGTGGTTTTTCGAAATTAGATCGGACAGGTGCTCACGACATTCATCAAATGCCGAGTCTAGTTATTCGAGTGCCATCATCGGTCATAATTTGCTCAAAATAAGTTGCACGTGTTAACCGGAAATCGCGTGTTGAGTACGTTCACCCATTAACATTCGTGGTGGCATATAAGCTTCGTCCAAGTCTATATAAACTTCTCGACTACCGTTTACAAGTATTCACAGTAAGATTGATGTCGTTCAATCAACAGAAATATTCGGTAGTGAGATTGTTATTCGTCGAACTAAGCAACAGCATCGAGTGACCATCTTGAAGTAAGCTTCTTCGTGAATTGTTTGCGTAATCTTGCATGTTTTCAAGCGGAGTGACAAAAAAGCTTGCTATGACGCGTGGCAGTGAAACCTGCAAGGAAAAAGGAGTGCTAATGTCCCTCTATTCATTAATGAAACTTGACGGAGTGCCGGTTCCATTCAGTGTGTAGGTACCTCATCACAGTTTGTTTGCGTGGAATCAGCAGCTAGCAAGTTCTGACCCTCGCAACCTTTTATTTTTTCATGGTGATATGACAGTTAAGCAATCGGTACATGTTACTGGTGTAATATCGTCCATGAAGTTGATGATTATGGTAAAGTTAGCAATAATTCGACGTCCTGCAAGGGAGCTGAGCATTTCTACACAAACGGGTGTGCGATCGTGCAGCATTTATGTGTTGTGCGGCTAACACCGTGCTAAATTGATTGGCCAACGGTAGTGGGCTGTATGCTAAAACACGCTGGAGTCTCACTACCATTTCTATTCCCTCTCATATCTGTCTAGGCCTGGGCAACCTGGCGATATCTTAGCCCACGTGCGGTCTCTGGCTGTGCGACACTTTGCCTGGATTAGGCTTGTGCTTTCATACCATACATAAACGGGTAGCATAATAATTTTTATTCCTTGTCAGGACGCTGAGGTCCACGGGATCCGTGCTTATCTCCGGTTTCTTTTACACAAAACTGTACAGATATCAGAACAATATTCTAGGCTGTCGCTTTATTTTGATTGGCCAGATGTAGCGAGCTACATGCTGAAACAGGCTGGAATCTCACTACCATTTCCTGTTCTTTTTCCCTTCTTCATATCTGTCTAGGCCTGGGCACCCTGACAGTATCTTGGACCACGTGCAGTCTCTGACTGTGCGGCACTTTGCCTAGATCAGGCTTGCGCTTTCATATCATTATTTCGTCGACCATGGCACATCCTATTTGAGAGATAGGGGTCAAGCACATTGATGAACAAAGGCAATGGTGGAAAGATTCTAACTTGACCCGTTCGATTCAAAGGCTATTTGACACCACGGCGCGCACCACATTGCAGAAAAGATAAAATAACAAAAAAAATTGCATCATATAATATCGCAACAGACAGATGAGCGTAACAAATCATTGGGGTTTAAAAAAGTCGGTCTCATTTTGTTGGATGTGGAATAAAGGAGGTCTCAACGGAATTGAACATAGTAAGTGCCCCAAATTTGCACACAGAGTCAGTACACGATTCGGGAATGAGGAAGGAACCCCCGTTCGCTCAAAGCGGTGAAAATGTAACAAATTGGATTGCATCGGGCGCGGTTTCGAAACCCTGAGGTTTGAAGGTCGTCTCTATAGGAACATGATCATGATCCAGAACAGGCTGCGAATGATGATAAGGTCAAAAAGAAATGTAAATAAACGAGCCAAATCCATCGAAAGAAAGGTTTCACGGAGACAGGCCGATGAAAGAAGTAGAAGCGCGATGGTAAAGATGAGTAAACACGTTTGGTGGAAGAGATGATTGATGGAACAATGTGAAAACAGCCGTATCAGTGTTCCAAAAACGATTATGATTATAAAGTGTACAAGGGTTTCAACCGATGAAAATCACATGACACCTGAGGACGAAACGAATCCCACAGCACAAACCAAGACCGACACACGAAAAAGTTATACTATCCGGTAATAAGCAATTTTAGTCAACAAAACATGTAACGCAGTGTTTCATAATAGTAAGGCATACTGTGGACTACGAAAAACACCAATTAATGGAGATAAAAAAAGCGAGGGAGACTAAAAATCAATAGTTAAAAATTAACCAACTGAAGCAGGGGAAAAGTCATATGCGAACTGGGGGAGGGGAAACAGATCATTGGGCAAAGATATGAATGAACGTTGCGAATGATGAACTCAAGGATCAGGTAGATGAACTAGACACGTCCTACCAATCTCCAGTTCCATTCCCCAGGGGATAGTTTGTGGGAGTGATGACACCGTTGTTTTTGAACACATTCGAGGGAGCGCTCGTGGTAGCCCCTTGCTCCGATCCATCGGACAAACAAAATTGCGGATCGAGCACTTTGGATGGATCGTTGTTTGGTACCGGAAGTGCTGCAGTCAGTGGCATAGACATTGTTTGTTGAGTTTGCGGTTGCTGTGGAGAGTTTTGGTGACCCATTTCTAAAGCAGGATTGTATGCGACCTGATTGTAATATGGTACAAAGTTATTCGGTATGAAGGCGGTCTGATTTGGTGGACCACGAGAAGTGACCGGATGGAATGGTTGCGTAGCTCCACCCATGGGTCCCGAGACACTGGAAGGAAACAATCCCGGAGATGTCGGGTAAATCATCGTGGTTGCACCATCCCTACAATGTGCAGGGACTGCTGAATGCATATTGGCGTGGCTTGAAGCAGCATACATGGACGCTGGATGGAACGCCTGATAAGAGCCCGGAGGGTAACCTGGCGCGGATCCTTGAGGAAGATGAGAGTTGTACGCGGCGTTTGACATGGGTGCCATGCCACCGGTAGACGTCTGGGAAATTGATTCTACATTGCTTGCATTTTGATGCATGCCAGCAGCCGCGGCTGCGGCTAAAAATTGATGAATGGCAGTGATCGACGGAGCCCCAGGTGGCAGTACAGCATTGGGATGAGAATGCGGCGGCTGCTGTTGTTGTTGATGCGATGGTGGTCTGGGTTGATTGGAAAACAGCGGTATTGGTTGTGATGCACCGTTCGCTTGCGCTTGATGGGGTTCCAAACCGGTTGCGAACCCAGAGCCACGTCCGAAATAATTTGAATTGTTACGATAAAACATTTGATTCGCTTGTGCAGGCCCAAGAGGTTGAAAGTTCGAGTTGTACGCGGAAACATTGGGATATCGCGCATGGCTGTTTCCCATGCCAAAACGAAAAGACCCGTTTCCAAGTAAGCCGAATCCAGGCACGGGCATTGCATTGTTGTTGGTCATTGTTACGGAGCTCACATAGCTTGGACCACGGGTGCTATGTTGTCGATAATCCAAAGATCCGTAATTTGCACGCCTGAAACAAAATCACGTATAATTCGACAGGTAAAATTTGGAATGACTACGGTCGCGAGTGAGGGGAAGATGGAAGTACCGACCTTCTGTTCGAAGTTCCTTTGTTTCGTCTGGGTTCATTGCCACCCGCGGAATAGCTCACACGAGCTTCCAGCCAAGGGGGTACGGGTTGTTTCGATTCTCGAAGCAAATCGACCAAATCGCGTACCATGTTTTGATTTCGATCGGAAAAGAACGACGTGGCGGACCCGGATTGTCCCATACGACCAGTGCGACCGATTCGGTGCACGTACTCCTCAATGTCAGATGGAAGATCGAAATTGATGACGTGCTGCGGAAAAAAAGCAACAATTAGAGAAATGCCACAGTATTATTATATTATTACACAAGTCTTTACAGACGATGTGCCACAAGTATACCATGAAGAGGGTACATGATGAAAGAAAAATGTAGGTTCCATGGTTTTTGTTGAAGGCGACATACTACCCGGTTGCCAAGGCCGAAGTAGGGGGTTAGCTTAGGGGACCCCACCCGGAGCCTTTGACTCAAAAGTCTACCCGCAAGGCAGCGGTTTTTTTTCTTCACGAGAGCCGGTGACCATTTTGAGGGTTCTTGCGCCTCTCTTGAAGTGCCTCGGCGATTGTTCGAGTACGCCTCTCTAGCCTTTGCACGACCAGGTGCAACCTGCAAGGCAGAAGCAAGGATTTTTCCTCAGGGGTTCACTCCGAAGCCTTTCCAGCAATGGGTATCCCGCAAGGCAGCGGAGGTTTGGAATAAGGGTTTTCTTCCTTAGAGGCGAATGCACTCCCAGGCTGACGAGCTCCATACTACCCGGAGCAAAACTGGTTTTTTGAGGCGCCAGTCATCCGCCTTCGCCCCTTCTTCGTAAGTTAAAGCAGTTCCGCAACGTGCGGCAGGCGCTGGGCTTTGGTTGTCAGATGGCTGTTTGAGACGCATCAATATGGGCATTTTAGAAGACAGTGGGAGCTATCCCACTGCCGCCCCCGGCTGTGAAAACCCCTTGGAAACCTGGATGCCAGTAGAAAGGAACGGGGTAGAAGTAGTCCAGTATGTATAACCCGATAGGGTACCAAGGTTTGTCATACGCCGGGGGTG
>JACCGJ010024875.1:0-14472 GCA_013407085.1 Atriophallophorus winterbourni
GTGAACACATTTTGTAGTGGAAAGAGATATTTGACCTGTAGAAGCATTTCTGATCTTGAGTAGAATATTATATCCAGAATCGTAGATAAGCAGCCCTGACGAAACCTTGTAAGCTCATTCACATGTTGGCTCATAGCATGTATGAAACCATTTAATCAAGCCCTGGGACATCTCATCAGATGAACAGCATTGGTTCTGCCAATATATAAGTGATAGGTCAAAATTGCCAACTATGAAAACCTGTGACACAAGCGTGCGCTGCAAACTGAGATTGCCATCTAAACTATGCAAGTCCTTCATATTCTTTTTCTGAATCGAAAGCAGAAGGGATAAAATTCCGTTAAAGCTTCATCACAGCAATAAACATGGGTGACTTCTAATGACAAGGCAAGCCCTGAGAATATAGGAACACCAGCAAATCACTTCGGGGATCAGGTCCATCCGTCTCATAATATGCTGATCCAACGCGGTTTTAAATAGCTGTTCTAATGGTAGAGAAAGGAGCTCTTTCGGGATAGTTCCAAGTGTTCACTACCCGCGTGGATACAGTGCTCTCATTAATCAGCATTAGGCTTTTAGGCTTCTGCAACATAAGGTCATGCTCACAAGTACTCGGTTCACCTACTTATCGGAAGTACCGGAGGAAATCGTCTCAATATTGATCTAAAAGAATACGGCGTTTCAGGAGCAGGTTAAACCTTACCCTTCGAAGTTCTAGGGGGTATAGTTTTAGTAAGCTCCTTTTATCCTCTTACACGAAAGGATGCATTCTATGAACCATCTTAGTCGCCATCCTTTTTACTCTCTCCAAAGAGTTGCATTTGCCTTTAGGCTGAGGAACTGCAAAAGGTAACCCATATTCTAACACAGGACGAACATACGCAGAGAAAAGTGTCTGGAACATTTTTGAGGGGAAAATGGTCGAATCGCCGAATCGCTGATAGCATCCTGGTAGCGCTGCCTATTCTTCTAGAAGTGTCACCATTCGATTTCAAGGAATCCATAACAAAAATCCCCAAGTCTTTTTCGACCGTCACTCATCTAATAGGCTTACTTCCCACAAAGTATTTACCAGCAGTGCCATAGGTGTATATGTGTATGACGACTGTCTTGTCCACATTTAAGATCAGTAATCAGCGATGTGTCTAAGTGATTAAATCATCAACTGCTTTTGTAGTTGCTTGTGGCTATCGCAGGAACTGACAGAGACTCACAGTTTCCGATCATCTGCGAATAAAAGACAATCGATGGCTACCGCGTCCGGAATGTCATTCACAAAATTTTGAATAAAAAATGACCAAGAACAGATCCCTGCGGCACTCCGGAGCATGCTATCATCTCTGAAGACAAAACTTTATTCACCTCTACACGGTTTGACCGCCCTGAGATTAATCCGTCAATCCGCTTAAGAATACGTCTTTGAATATTTAGAACTTTGAGCTTCACGAGCAATCGGCGGTGGGGCACACGGTAGAACTTACTGAAGTCGAAAAAATAACACTGACTGCTTGACAGAATTAGTCAAAGCACACCAACGTTTTCGCGTTAGGAGCAGATTACTTGCGCATGAGCGATTTTTGGTGAATCCATGTTGTTGTGGACACCAACGCCCACAACCCAAATTAAAGTGCTCTATTTTCCTCTTGATCAACTTCTCTAAAAAATTTCAGATTACAAAATTCAGTGTGACCGGCCGGTAATAAGCGGGACAACTAGGGTCCGCATTCTTAAACATAGGTTTATTAATACAATGTTTCCATTCTTGTGACAAGACGTCTAATGTTACAGAGTTTTTGAGCAACCTAACCAGCGGATCGCATAACACGTCTGATAGTGCTCGTAAAACAAACGGATGAATACCGTCTGGTATTGGCGCGGATTTTGTGAATAACTGTTCTAACAGGATTCGAACCGTCTCTACATCTACATCAAGATCAGTTATGACCTAATGTTCTCAGAGACAGAAGGGGGATCACTGTCTGCGGAACAGTACACGAAGGCATATTGCTTGACCATGGATTCAGCTTCAAAACCATCCTCAGTAATGTCTACCCCATTAGTCCTGTGATCCTGCTTGAGGGCTTATATAAGCGCATGCTATTACCATAGATTGCTCATAAGATTGAATTAGAAAGGAAATAAGTTGGACGTTAGACGTGTTAAGCCTAACGCTTAAATATGAAGTTGAAATACCTAGTCTGAGAAAGATAGCAACTCCAGAACTATTGAATACACCTGATCTATCACATTTTACCACAGAATAACTGCTAAAAATTGCATCAGGAGTATGATCATATGCAGATGGCCAAGATTAGGATTATACGCGGTCGTGACTATGACAGACAGTTCATACCATTATTTTTTTGTATAATATAAGAATTTCCGTATAGCACTGTGGCGACGAATGCACGCAATATGTTTTTACTTAGACCCGCTTAATCATTGGCGCAATACTTGAGTAGACGGCACGTATTTTGGCGTGCTGATAAGGAGGGTCGAATCGGATTGCGCGACCTGAATTTCAACTGTACCTTAAAGGTTGCTGATCACCAGACGTGGAATTTCAGGATACATAAGATAAGCGCTTTTTTCATCCAGAGATAAGTATATGATTTCTGTCGCTAATAAATAACCGTCCTTCTCTGAGGAAAATCACATTATGTTATAAGCTACATCATATCGAGCTGCATGTAACCTTACTAATCCTCTCTTATCATGAGGCACGACAAAGTGTTTACTTTTGTTGAATTCATCCAATCCAATGTAACTTGCGAGGATGTGATTACGATCTGGCTGCAAGATAATTCCAACTTAACTTGGTCTTGATGAGTCACTCGATTCACTTTTGTCGCTGTTCCGCAAGACAGTACGACGAACACTATTTGTTGGCGTATCAAGCGCATTCTAACATTGCGAGCAGATTTCTTATACAACTACCGTCAAGGGACTTACGCGTTTAGGATTCACTTATATAGGGCTCATCTCAATTAAGCACCAGGTTATTATTTATTTGTCCACTATTTCCTGACGAGCTGATTAAAGTTGCTCTAGATCATTGAATAACTTCTCTAGGTTCAGAGGACTGTAGCAAGTAAATATGATTGACAATCATAGTTTCTACTAGATAGCCATTTATGCCCCGTCCGTGCATTTTTCTTACCTTTGAGATGCTTCGAAGGCTTAGAAGATGGTCTTTGTGAAACGAGATCGGACTTGACCGTTCCACCATGTGCATTGGCCTTTCTATTACTTACACGAAGCTTTGTAGACATGAGTGATTGGCTTAGCGTAATTTCACCAGACTTTACCGTTTGCACTGCTGGGTTAGCAATGGTACTTTCACGCACTACTTCAGAATAGGCTCCATTTATACTAACCTCAAAAGCTTTGCTGGGTTGTTGAGGACGAGCATTTGTCGACTTCTTTGGAAATGCTTTTTAGCCACCACTGGCACTCAATAAATATCCATTGGAGCCAACGGTGATGTACATATACCTTAAATTAATCAGGGTGCATCCCTGAATAATTACGATGTGCAAATCTGCTGCAAGTATAACATTCGATACCATTCAATAATTTCAAACAACAAGAATGTTTAGGCGCTGTAATAGCGATTAAAAAAATAATTTCACGGAGCGAAATAGAAAGCACGTCAAATTTTTCGTAATTGTTGATTGAGTTCAGTTAACTTCCGATTTTACAGGACTGTTTGTGGTTAATATTTTGAGTTAGCTAGTCTAGAAATAGTGGAATACATGTGCTGGATTTTCATTTTCTTCGTAACTATATTTTAACGATCAGGCTTATTTGAGTATTTATGAAACGCATCTAGCCTGTTGTGATATTTGATGACAAATGTTTCGTCAACGCCATTCTCAATAAGTTAAACATCGTCAATTTCAGACGTACTTATACATTGCATTGCAACATCTTTGAGCGCGATCCACAGTGATCAGGCTGATAAAGTACGGTACTGTATATTTGGTGTTTTTCAGATGTCAGAGACAAGATGAAGGCAATATTGAACAAACGAAGCAAAAAGCTCTTCGTAAGCTACAGAAAAGACTAGCATATTTATATCATCAAAGCTGATAAACATAATGTCACTGTGTTTTGAATAGGGATAATTTTTAGCGAGGGTAGCGGTGGACATTCTGGAAATCTCATACGACTCAGCTGATAATGAATAACTGCAAAATGTTTGTTTTGAGGTTCCTAATGGTTCTCAAGTAGATTTTTTGTTTAGAATTATGGTGTTGCATATACTTAAAATCCAACCACATGCCGAGGTTTCACTTTTTGCCCGAGCGGAATTCGCGCACTTGACGAAGATGACGACATCTTAGGATAAGTGGTTGCTGAGCTTTAAATTATTAGCCCATATAGGTTAACATGGCCAAGAAATGTTCTAATCATGATGCAGGTTGAGAGATTCATCGAACAATAAAATGTCCGTGAGGAAAGTTACCACAGAATTGTCACCGAACTAATCCGAGCTTCAGGCATGCGCCCCAGAACACCACTGAAGCGAGTACCTTGAGTTGGAAATGGAGATAGCGACAGGCATTTGTAGTCGGAATTAAAAAGCAGTGCGTTATCTTAAAAGCTAAGATACTACAACCCGTAGAGTGTAAGTGCGTTGTGCAACATAACAGCTAAAATTCAAAGTAGAGTGTCCATCTAAGCGCAACTTATTCGCTCCTGATGCGAAATTTATTTAATGACACTAGTGTCACTAGTACGCTACCTCCAGATATTAGCACCATTGACTTGAAGAGAGCCATCGTCAAGCCAGATCTGTTAAAGGAGAAATTGTGGCTAAGCTGTGGTGATTCGTACTACGAAGATGAAGCTGACTGCCGGAACTCACATCCATCCTAACATTGAATGATGCAACAGGTGATGTATTAAACTCTTCAGAAAACGTGAAGACAAGAGGTCCTTAAGCCTAAAGTCAGGAAGTCCGACTACATTTAACATTACTGTCATGTTGTAACATTACAAACAGATGCCCTGAATTTCTCTGTAGTGTTGACGGTACCCACTACAAAATAGTTGGTGCCACTGAATCATGGCTGTTTAATGATGAACATGTACCAGTTGCAATCGGTAACTAGTTTAGCCCCATAAAAAGCGATCTCCTAGTAAGCTGCTAGGAGCGGCATTGCTCCATAGTAATCAAGTTATTCCTTTCAAGAAAAGTATTCCTCTTTCTACGACGAACGTGAAAATTGTATATGACTTCCGAATAAATGGATGCAAGCCTATATAGGTAAGCTGCTTCTACCGCAGTCCGAAAACTATTTTGAAAAAGATGCACTTTTATAAATTTAGCTCTCGTCTATTTTGACCATAGCACAGGGTTTTGTAATCCTCGGTGGTTTTAAATCTTTAACATAAAACAGAACTGTAAAATATCGCTTGATCCAGGGATCAAGAAAGACTTTCTGGACTGGCTAAACTAGTGCTTCTCCCATTGCAAAACATGGAACATGTTGATGCGATGTGGTGGCAGATTAAGAGCAACATCCCACAAATTCGAGATCTATTGGGTCCGCTAGTCCCCGTTTGCAAAAAGGGTACGCCCAAATCGTGGTTAGCCTCAGTATCCTTGAAGGTACGTCACCGCGACGGAAGAGGTAGGCGTTACAAGCTTGCCCCATCGTGTGAGACATGGTCCGGTTACAAGAGATCGCGCAATACCACAGTTTCCGAGATATGTGCTGCAAAATTTTACTTCAATACTGGACACGCCTAAAATGCGAACATTCATCTAAAACGCTAATACAATTATTTTCAGTCTGAAGGCTCCAAACGATGGATAGTAGGCACCCCAAGCAAAGTCTATGACTCTGCCGCCTTTGATAAAACATGATAAAACTTACATGCTTTTCATGCATTTTTGATGCTAACATTTTCGAGATGCTAACTCGAACATTTCTGCGCCATCCCTTTATTTTGCACTCACGTTGACCACAAATTACAAGGTTTCAGATAACTAATATCGATTCTCTCTTGCTTTTTGATAAACTACCTTGCCCCGATTAATATCTGATCAGCAATACGAGGGAAAAAATATACGACAGAAAAATATTAATTGTTAGTGGGAACACAATGCGAAACATTCACTGTAATACGTAAATCGTTTTTCTTTACAGATTCATGCACGTATATTTTCTTCACATTCTATTATGCATTCAAAATATACGCCCTGGTAATTTTTTTAAGACAATGAAGGTAATCACCGCTTTCGAAGCAGTCAAAACCAGCAACAGTACACTAACATCACTGAACAACCTCTCACAGGACAGCAGAGCCAATCAAGCGCTGAAGACAAATGCTTATTTAATCTCTATAGGAACTGTACTACAAAACGTGATGGATGACAAGCGCAAACTACGTTTCTTCGCCCAAAAGCAACAGCCGGCGCAAGCAATGTAAAACACCTTCGCCCGCAAATTACTTATTATACAACGCAATTGAAAATTTTCGACATATTCTAACAGGACATCTTATCACGTTATACAAGAACCGCAAACCACGCAACGCCAAGATAGAGGCGCCATCGTGCACATCTATCACACAACTTGACAACTTACAATTCGCAGTCTGGAATCAAGTGACACAATAATAATCATAAGCGTAAGATTATATTCATAAACGTTTTCCATCATGATGCCTTGTGCTGTTTTGTTTGAAACCACATAAAGCCAACTCGCGTGAACATTGCGTGAAAATCTGACAAACCCACGTGGAGACGAAACACAAATTACAAGGTTTCGGATTACTAATCTCGATTCTCTCTTCGTTTTCGATAAACAACATTGCTCCGATTTATATCAAACGAGCGATACAAGGAAAATTTTATACAAAAAATGTAATAATTGTTAGTGGTATCGCAACGCAAAGCATTCAAACGAAATACTAAGTCTGTATTTTCTTACTGATTGTACGCGTATTTTCTCACATTCTTTTATACTTTTAGTAAATACATAGAATATTCACGCTTAGTACATCACGTTTCAACTATAAATATGAACCAAGAAAGATAGTTTCCAGTAAGCCCTGAGGCAGATAATTTCGTGAGGAGTAGATTATGTGGAACCCTGCCAGACGTAATATCAATGAATTCAACTATCAATCATAGGCCTGAATCTAATTATTATGTTAGGTAATTAATAAGTTGTAGTTTACATATGATACAAGATGTTCTATTTATAAATCCGTGCTGGTTTGGAATGAAAAAGATGGCGTCAGGTATGTTAGGTTGTCTGCCTAAAAAACGTTTTCCAATACTATAGATATAATTGGTGTGTAGTTCATGGGTCGATAAAATGATATTGTCTGTAATGATTCGGACTTTTGTCTATGTATACGATTGCATGTTTCTATTCTAATGGGAAGGTTCCTGGTTTGTTGGATTTATTAAGAAATTCAGTAGGAATGATAAGAAGTACTAGATCCCATTTTGCAAATTGCTTGTACCAAACGTGCTTAGTTAACTCCGCCAAGGACGGTCCCAAGCCCGTCTGAGAAAGGAGGAGGGTTGGGCTTAGGGCTAGCAACCCTATCCCGTAAAACCTACATTGCTACGGAAACGATGACAACAGATCCGTGGTTCGGTCATGTCTGCAGGATGGATCCCAGTTCGCATACGAAGGTAGCCATGCACTGGCATCCGCAAGGTAAACGAAAAAGGGGACGGCCCAAGGAAACTTGGCGCAGAAAGTTGGAACGCGAACTACATGCACAAGGATTCACGGTGCAGACGGCAACGGAAGCAGCGACAGACCGGAACCACTGGCGTGAAGTTGTCTTCGCCTCATGTGCCACCCGGCACAGGAGAGGACTGAGTGAGTGTGTAGCAGACTATTGTCTCTACACATTCACCATCGTACACGTCCACCTATTCAACCTTTGGCAATCCCACAATTCAAAGGCCAACCAACGTCACGTGTACAATTATCGATCTTCGCGCCACGGTCAGCCATATCGACCACCTTTCAAATACACATTCAAATGGTACGAAGCAACGGGCAATCGGGTTAGATATAATAACACGGTCAGGCAGCGAACAACACACTGCCTCTGCATCCCGATCCATTCTTTCTGTTTTTGTTTCAACCCATGTACAGAACAACACTTTCGTTCTGCAAAGATAAGATTCGGTGTACCAGTGTTGTTCTTTGAGCCAAGACGTGGGGGTTCGAAAGCGAAACCGACGCTAGGAGCCACTATCAGCAAACACCGCTAGGGCCGTAACCTAAACTGGTGAGCCCGAAAAAGAACACACGGTGAGTCTGTTCCTGATCTTTTGACGATTCTTCTTGCATTTAAAATTTCGTGCCATCCTCCTCCATGAGTGAGCCCCAGAGAGATTCTAGTCCGGTAACTATTAACACCGTCGCCTTCACCATTCCCCAGTTCTGGACTCAAAACTTAGAGCTGTGGTTCCTTCAGGCAGAATCTTTCTTTGAGATCAAACGCGTAACGCAAGACAAACTCAAGATCCATTATGTAATAAGCTCACTCACTTGCGAGTCACTGTCCTTAGTCCAAGATATTTTGCTGAAGAAGCCATGTACTTACGAGGATCTAAAAGCAGCCCTGATCACCCGACTAACAGAGTCCGAACGACTTCGTGTTCAGCGGCTTTTAACGCAGGAAGAGCTTGGGGATCGGACACCGACCCAATTACTCAGAAGCATGCAATCATTGATCGGCAACATAACGATCGACGAACGCTTCTTGAAGCAACTCTTCCTTCAACGCCTCCCAGTACACGTTCAGCAAATAATGGCTAACTTTGTGGACATGGTTGGCATCGCACAGCTTGCGGAGATGGCAGACAAGATCGTCGAGATTAAGCAGCCCACCGTAAGCACAGTTGTCAAGGCGGATCCCTTTGACGACCATCACGGTCGTGCAATCCGCAGTTTGGAAAGTCGGCTAAACAGGCTTATGAGGGATAAGAGTACTAAGAGGAGTCGCAGTCCAAATAAGCGAGGTTTTTGCTGGTACCACGCGCGCTTCGGAAGTAGAGCCCGTAAGTGTTATAAACCATGCTCCTTCCATAAATCGGGAAACTCGAATGCCAGTTCGTGATGGCGACCGCGAAGACTGGCATTTGTCAAAAGGGTCGCCTGTTTTACGTAAGAGACGTAACAACTAGCATGAAGTTTCTCGTCGATACTGGAGCTCAAATAAGCGTGATACCTCCACGCCCACAAGATAAAAACAAACTATCCAGTATCGTATTGCGCGCAGTAAATGGTACAGCAATACGCACATACGGCAAAAGATTCCTCACCCTCAATTTAGGCCTGCGAAGACCTATAAATTGGGTTTTTACCATAGCCGACGTTCCTAATCCTATATTGGGATTAGACATATTCCAACATCACGGAATAGTAGTTGACCCTAAAAGGTGCAAGCTGATAGACGGCGTAACGAACCTTACCATTAACGGCTCGCACACTACATGCACGTCTCCCACCGTAAAAAGCGATATCCAGCATATTAGCCAACCATACAAGAAGCTCATAGAATCTTTCATGGATATCACATCCCCTAGCTATCAGACGGCAGACATAAAGCACGATGTTAAACATCGAATCATAACTACAGGGAACCCATGCTTCAGTAGACCACGAAGGTTAGCTCCAGATAAGCTCAAAATTGCTAAAAGCGAATTCCAGCACATGTTGCAATTGGGAATTATTCGCCCTTCCAGCAGCACTTGGGCAAGTCCACTACACATGGTCCCTAAGAAAACAGCCAACGACTGGAGACCATGCGGAGATTATAGAGCTCTGAACAAGCTCACAAAGCCTGATAGGTATCCAATCCCGCATTTGCACGACTTCTCCATGTCCCTGCACGATAAGCGAGTGTTCAGCAAGATAGATCTTGTTCGTGCATATCACCAAATCCCGGTTCATCCAGCGGACGTCCCAAAAACTGCAGTGACCACACCATTTGGTCTCTTTGAGTTTTTACGCATGCCCTTTGGTCTGCGCAACGCCGCGCAAACGTTTCAACGTTTCATGGACCAGGTCACGCACGGACTTGATTTCGTCTTCGTTTACATCGACGACATCCTGGTTGCTAGTCGTTCCCACGAGGAACACCTACAACACCTCAAACAACTGTTCGAGCGCTTACGTCATTACGGAGTGGTCATCAATCCCTCCAAGACACAACTCGGACAAGATTCCATCGATTTTCTCAGCCATCACGTCAATTCTGAAGGTATCAAACCCCTCAGCGATAAAGTTGACGCGATTACAAGCTTCCCATTACCAGACTCTCTCACCAAGCTGCGTAGGTTTGTTGGCATGGTCAACTACTATCGCCGCTTCATCCCGAAGTGTTCAGAGCTATGCCAACCCCTGACGGACCTACTGAAGCTTGATAAAAAGCAATTCCAAATGAACGAGTCAGGTAGACAAGCTTTCGAGAAAATCAAGCAGGAATTGAGCAAAATGGTGTTGCTAGCACACGTCGATCCGCAAAGCACACTCGTACTATCAACTGATGCATCCTCTGTCGCTGTCGGTGGCGTGCTACAACAGAGTAAGAACGGCAACTTAGTACCACTTGCGTTCTTCTCAAAGAAGCTACAACCCGCAGAGCAAAAGTATAGTACGTTTGGTCGCGAACTCCTGGCGGTGTATCTGAGTATTAGGCACTTCCGTCACTTATTAGAAGGCCGCGAATTCGAGATACTCACAGATCACAAGCCATTGACCTACGTGCTATCCTCTGCCTCTGACAAGTACAATCCACGTGAAATACGACAGTTGGACTATATCTCGCAATTCACATCGAAAATTCACCCAAAGCATTTTGTCGTCGATATCAAGGGTAAAAAGGAGACGATATCCATTGATCGATTAAAACCTGCTTTTATCGAAAAAGACCCAGGTGGAGACGTGTTAAGCAATACGCCGAAAGTTAAGCAAGCCTTAGATAAAAATAAGACCGCAGGCGAACGAATAACTAAATCCGGTCGACATGTTCATTTCCCGGATAGATTAATATACGTTCTAAATTAAAAGAACAGCAACTGGCCCACTTCTTTTTTTCCTTCACAGGGTATTGTGAGGACGAACTCACCTTGGAATGGAAAGACCGAACTTCCAATGACGAATACCCTCGAGGAATATCGAAGTGACAGTCATCCTTTGCCCATTTCCATTCTTCCGCTCCTAAACTCTGGATAGCGAGTTTGCCGATCGTGCTTAGAACGGGTGCTATCTATTTTTTTGGGCCTCCGAATCGCCTTTTTTTTAATCCCGACGATCGGCACCCAGTGTTCTCAGCACTGGAGGGGAGCTGTGTAGCAGACTATTGTCTCTACACATTCACCATCGTACACGTCCACCTATTCAACCTTTGGCAATCCCACAATTCAAAGGCCAACCAACGTCACGTGTACAATTATCGATCTTCGCGCCACGGTCAGCCATATCGACCACCTTTCAAATACACATTCAAATGGTGCGAAGCAACGGGCAATCGGATCAGATATAATAACACGGCAGGCAGCGAACAACCACACTGCCTCTGCATCCCAATCCATTCTTTCTGTTTTGTTTCAACCCGTGTACAGAACAACACTCTCGTTCTGCAAAGATAAGATTCGGTGTACAGTGTTGTTCTATGAGCCAGGACGTGGGGGTTCGAAAGCGAAACCGACGCTAGGAGCCACTATCAGAAAACACCACTAGGGCCGTAACCTAAACTGGTGAGTGAAACGTGCCTTAGTCAGGTTAGTTATGAATTTCAACTTGCCTACAAACTTCATGTAATTTCAGAGAGTTTAATTTTATTGTGACTAATTTATCCTCATGTACAGTTGTATAAAAACGTCGGAAACATTTTTTTTTACTATAATTGACTTAACTACAAGATATTCATCACGAAACAGCATAAGCATGTTTTCTTACTATGTGTTTTTCCAGATGCATTTTTTTTACTAATGTAGTTTATACTGTCTAAATTTCCCGATGTTATAGAGTGGATTAGTTTAAACAATCGTCTTTTTTACAAGAGTTGAGGGTTGTACTCTCAGTGGAAATAAGTTTACGGTTTAAGGTGTGCAGTAGTGTAAGAGATAATTTTTACTTGAGTAGAAGAAAAGAGAGGCCACGCTTATTTTATTATATAATGTTAAGTAACCAATATGTTTTTCTATCTTTTGAGCTTGTAGTGGACCAGAAATATAAGTCTAGCACTACACCCAAAATGGCAAAAATGGAAAGAACTCACTGAAAGACCAAGAGAGCAAATGTCCAAATAAAGATCCGTAACGTCCAACGATAGCGAAGTAATCCACACAGGAAAATCCAAGAGATGGAATCCAAGGTGCAGAAAGCGCTAAAATGTTGGAGAATCCGTTAATCACAGTTCCAGCACAAAGTGGCGCACACAGACTTCGCAACCACGGAAGAAGACAGAGTCCGAGTTCGAAATTGTATTGACCGCCAAAAAGTATAATGTACAAGCATTGATACAGATGAAGTGTACATGGCCAAAAAATGAATATTCATACAAGGCCAAAAAGTGTATGTACAAAATACGAAGTTACAAAGTGGAAGCAGTTCACTACAATACTCCCCCACCAGAGCGTTATTTAGGCTTGAAAGAAGAGTAACATACGCTCGAAATGTTCATAAGGTCACGTAGTCAGCAAGGCGTTTGGGCCAGTGCACATGTCTACCGGTTCGGGTTTGAACGGGGGTAGGAGGGACCGGGGAATTAGGATGAACATGGGTGGAGGTCGGCGCATGAGGATTATCAGGCGGTTGTGCGTGAGGAGTAGTGATGCTTGGCGGAGATTGCGGCTTAAGCTCGACAAAAGCGGGTTTTAAGCGGTCAATAGAAACTGTGTCACGTCGACCATTCATATCCAAAACGAAGAACTTGTGTTTACGCTCGATAACTCTGTGAGGTCCATGATAGGATGGCTGAAGAGGTTTACAAACAGAGTCGCGTCGCACAAAAACAAAATCACACGTATCAAGATGAGGTGATTTCTGTTGGTGGATAATGCGCTGACGAGGAGGCGTAAAGTCCAACTTGGACATGAACGTGCGCAAGCGAGAAATTTAATCTGACGCCGGAGGTAGTGACTGGCAGGGCACCACGAGTTCACCGAAAAGACACAAGGCGGTACCAAAAACTAACTCTGCGGCTGAGCACTGCATGTCTTCTTTGATAGCGGAACGTATTCCAAGAAGAACAAGTGGCAAATTCTCAGTCCATTTATTAGGATCAGGCTGGCAGGCTAAAGAGGCTTTAAGCTGCCGATGGAAGCGTTCAACCAATCCGTTCGAGTTAGGGTGGTAGGCGGTGGTTCGGATGTGCTGGCAGCCAAGGAGTCGCGTCAAATCTAGGAACAAAGTCGATTGAAACTGAGCGCCACGGTCGGTAGTGATGACAGATGGTGTGCCAAAGTTGGCAATCCAATGTTCGACGAAGGCGCGTGCTACAGTCTCTGAACATGTGTCTTTGATCGGAACAGCAATCGGCCATCGATTAAAGCGATCAATCGCCGTTAGGA
The DNA here is from genome assembly GCA_013407085.1 of Atriophallophorus winterbourni. Classification (NCBI taxonomy): domain Eukaryota; kingdom Metazoa; phylum Platyhelminthes; class Trematoda; order Plagiorchiida; family Microphallidae; genus Atriophallophorus; species Atriophallophorus winterbourni. The sequence continues at coordinate 13,568 of JACCGJ010024875.1, forward strand.
TGAATGAGTATCCGTTCGATGATGGCATAGGACCGACGAGATCAAGATGCACATGAGAGAATCGACAGTTGGGATGCCTCAATGGAACGTAAGGTGTGAAGGTATGTCGAGATATCTTGTTCTTTTGACAAGGAATGCAATGCTGGACCCAATTTCGTATATCCTTATTCATGGACGGCCAAACAAAACGATCTGCGATTAGCCTCACGGTGGCACGTTTTCCAGGATGAGACATCGAATGAAAATGATCGAAAATGGCACGTCGCAGAGAAAGAGGGACAAGAGGTCTAGGTTTCCCTGTCGAGATATCGCACGTCAACGAGGCATCGGCGTTTGGTAACTGAATTTGCTGCAAATCCAGGGATCGACACTTCGCGAGTTCGGTTTATCAATCTCGGCTTGATGGTTAGTCAAAAGGGAGAGATCAAATGGTGTGCCTGAAGACAAAACAGAAATGTCAGGTCTTGATAAAGCATCGGCGACCAAGTTAGCATCTCCTTTGACGTAACGAATATCGGTAGAGAACTGAGAGATGTAATCTAAGTGTCGAATCTCGCGTGGCGAATGACGATCAAGTTTAGACTGCATAGCAAAAGTTAATGGTTTGTGATCCGTAAAGATAATGAAGTCACGACCTTCCAGTAAATGACGGAAATGCCGTATGGCCAAATATATCGCAAGTAATTCACGGCCGAATGTGCTGTAGCGAGTTTGTGCCGGATTAAGCTTTTGCGAGAAAAATGACAGTGGACGGACTGTGTTCTTGTGGTGTTGTTGTAAAACAGCTCCCACAGCCGAATTGGAGGCATCGGTCGTCAATGACAAAGGAAAGGTCGGTTCCGGATCAATGAATTAGAGTTCTGTGGCACTGCAAAGAGCTTTTTTGGATGTGGCAAAAGCTTCAA
>JACCGJ010024876.1:0-22383 GCA_013407085.1 Atriophallophorus winterbourni
TCATTTAAAAATGACAAAGTGCCACCCAATCAATTTGGGTGTGGGCGTGATACTACCCGGTTGCCCAGGCCGAAGTAGAGGAGTTGATCTTGAGGACTCCCACCTCAAGCCTTTGGCCCGAAAACCTAACCCGCAAGGCAGCGGAGCGAGATTAAGGATCGCACCTATCGGGGCCGGATACTGTAGGTACAGTTCACAAGCCATTCGCGAGGTAGCGACCAAGCAGGGACTCCCGACATCATCCCAACCAGTCGAGCCGGTGATCCTTGTGGATTCATACGCCTCTTCTGGTATACAATGTCCGCGAGGGACAAGGAGACTGTGTTTGTCTGGATTCTCACCATTGACCAACCTGGTATGAGTAACTCTGAAGATGCCACGAAGACATCACGCAGTATAGCTCAATGGATCATCGAGGCACGCAAGCCGCTGCACCACGTCAAGGTCCAGTCTCGGCGCAAACGGAGCAGAAGGTATTAAGGTGACGGTATCACTGTGTTCACATGATAACAAGTCACCGTCCGTGGCAACGCTGTCAGTGACTAGAGCAGCTTGCAACTGTTCGATGCGACGGGCACAGTCACCGACCCGCAAATTTAGAACGCTTTTTTTATTGATTTCCGCGCCGCGTTCGACTCCCTAGACCGTGGCTGTTTATGTGATATCATGTTATCGGATGGGGTTATTTGAAGCTCGTTAGCCTAATTAGAGCCTATTACAACTCCACAAGCGCTCGTGTTAACGTTGACGGTAAAGAATCTCGCTAATTTAATTTTCACAAAAGTCAGGCAAGGTTATCCGTTATTCCTAGTTCTGTTCAACCACGTCGTCATAGATAACAACTTCGATGCAGCCTCATGATTGGGTTCAAAATTGCGTCATGTGATATCTATAGGCATGGGTTAAGCAAACAAAATTCACCTAACCCGGCAATCAAAAATTGTAACAAATATATAAAATGGACAGTATCTCGAATCAGTGCTGATTGGCAGTCTGGTCACAGGCCTCTTATTGGTGCGCTTGATTTGCCTTATATGCGTATCAAATGAACTAATAAGGAAGCTTTGTTGATGCATGAAATTGTTGTCGCTCAATTCGTTCAAACCAGTTTACGCTTGCATGCGTGCGTCACTGACACGCGTCTGTGCTGTTGTTTATTGGCAAGTAAAGCAAGCATCAACGTGTGAGCTCGATGTAATACCGTCTTTAAGCAGCGCTACACACTTAGTTGTAAAGATTCCTTTATAAATGCATAAGCCCATGACCATGGGCAAGTTGTGACCAGTGATGTTGATATAATGCGGTCCCAAACAATGACCAAATATTAAACAATTCGAGGTGACCCAGTAGGAGAAAAAACACAAGCACGGTATGTGCAGTCTTGGACAGCACATCGTAGTACATGTCCGGATAATAGATGTGAATGACGAAAACCATGCAGGTTATAAAGTTTAATTGGCGTCCTCTTCAACTCAAATATTAAAACCCGGTATTCACTGAAGCCGCAAGTGGATTTATTTGAATTACAAGACTTAGACCACTTACACAGACGGCCTCGAACACAGCGTCTTCGATTCAACACTACTATATGCAATTATGTTCCAAGTATGTATGTACGAAACCACAAGCCTGGTCCAGACAAAGTGCCGCACAGTCGTCGACTGCACGTCAGCTAAAATACTGTCAGGTTGTCCAGGCTTAGACAGATGAGATTTGAATAGAACAATTGTCTATGGATTGGGTATCGTAGTACTTCATTGCGTTTGATACCCACAGGATCTGCGTGTCAGCATACACAACAGCCTTAATCACCTTAGAGTACCTTTCGAATGGTATGACCAACATCTCATGCAAACGCTGCTGAACGCCTATATCCATTCATACTTGCAATTCAGAGCACAGGCAGGGCAGCTTTGGCTGTGCATAGGTTTATCACTTTAAGAAAGCTCAGCGGCGTGCGACTGACTTATCCGTGGTATACAAAGGTTTTATGATGACCGGTTACGCAATCTAGATATATTTTCCGGGACAAAGATCTATTCCTCGTTTCCAAATTTAATTTTGCTCAATAATCGGATCATCATTGATACATACCATCGCTAGTCTTTAAACTGTTATCTATCAGAATCACGCTTGCTGTCAGTAATATAAAATATGGAGACTGATCTCATAACCAGAACAACTTTTATATTATGTATGTACGTTCCTCGCGAATCGGACTGTTTAGTGATTTGAAAAGCTGTGGAGCATGAAACAAACATGTGATTATGATGAACATCCATGGACGACATCGACTATAGGCCAACAACTAGTTTGCAAAACATGTACATAGTTCTGATTTGGTCATGCGATTGAACTCGTTTTCAGATGCACCCGTAGCTATGCTAATACCGAGTCGACAGCAGTCTCCGTGCACTGAATCTCCTGTGATAACAATCGCCAAGATCGTAATGAAACATAAAAAATGCTTACAGTTTTCGCCTAAATAAATAGAACACCGAATCACAGAAATTGAATTGATGTAAAAGGCGAAATAGGAACATAAATTTGTTTAGAAATTGATACAAACCACATACTGCGGTTCCAAAACATAAGCACAACTAATAGCACATCAAATGTGTATAACTTTAACCAAAAACTGGTGCATAGGTTGTAAACGCTCTATATTAGACGCAATATAACAGGCAGTGGACTGGCAGTGAAAATCATCGAACCCTGTATTACATCAGAGCTTGATATCTTTGGCAGTGAAACCATGAATCGGATCACCATAAAATAAAATAATCAATAATATACTCAAACCATTGTACATAATAAAAAACGGAAGCTTTTACCGAATTATTAAATTTATTTATTATGTTTCTTCGCGAACTTTAACATCACAAGTCACGCCAGGTTCGAGAATGATGTGATTCAACTGTTGAGCTGCCTCGTCTGTTGACAGAAGATCAATCACTCTTTTATGAATACGCATCTGAAATCGATCCCAAGTCTTCGACCCTTCTCCGCACGGAGTTTTACGTGTGGTTATGCGCAACACCTAGAAGTTATGTGCAGAGGAATAGTACAAACCTTGGTTGGCATACGCACAGGGCCTTTCACTCGTAAATTTTGAGATTTGGCAGTCTGAATGAGCTTGCTGGAAACAGCTTCTAAAGGCTTCACATTTGCAGATGTAAGAATTATCCGAACCCAATTCCTGGCAGTAGTTTGTGATAAATCGCCTTTCTTCTCCGCCATGCTGACAATTCAAAGCAAGTATAATACCCGCTGAATCTGGTGTCCTTGAAAAGTAAAATGATAACGATGTGAACATTCGTCTACTTCTTTTTGATAGACGACAGAGGTTTGAGCCCTTGTTAGCCGCATCTCTTTCTATCAACAACATAGTTCAGGACAACCACTGGTTGAAAAATCATGTCCATGGTATACAGTGTAGTGGAAAAGTGCAAAAATATAACAGGAAAATGTTATATTAAAGATATACAAAGGAACGAACTCACGAAGAATGAAAATTCAATGTCCAATGCAAATATCCACACACAAAAATATTCCAACTACAAACTTCCGTGCGTCGCGTTGATCGGCAATTATAATTGGCGAAGCTGAACGATGCGGCGACACGTCAATTTTGCCGTTAATCGTCGTGATTCACAAACACACAGCAATACAGCACCAGCAAACCAAGCAGAAGACGAACGCACGCGGAGGAAGTATATTGTTGATTATTCAGTATTTACAGAATGCGATACAAAGGATAAATAACAACAACTCATTTAACGAAACGGAAAAATCAATAGTCTATGAGTGAATAGGACAAGAAGAAATCGATAGATCGATATGGCAATATCGATTATCGGAACAAAACGATAATTTCTAAGTTAATTGATGAAAATGGTACAAATATAAGTATGTAAAAATCGCTTATTAAAGCAAGCATCGATGGAAATGGAAATACAATTGAAAAGAAAGTGAAATTACAAATTGCTACAACAGCTACTTAGTTATTACTGGTAGCTCAGCCATTCATTATTAGTGTGTGAAACTTGGTGCCTCTTATGGGAAACAGATTACATTTGAAATAACATATGATACCCTGCCTGGTGTGAACAGTAAGAACACTTGACAATTTCAATCCATCCAATTATGAACTTCAAGTTAAAGTTTAATTCCAATTTGCACTTGGATATATTCAAATCGAACTTGGACAACTTCATGTCTACCAATCCAAACATTGGAACAATATATTTTGCGTCATAAAAGCTTTGAACCCATGCATCGAAGTAAGCAATACATATTTACCCCATCCAACCGGTTGAAAACAATTTCTGTTCTATGTATTTTTACGTGATTCCTGAACTGATCAATAGGAAAACAAATCTCGTTTTACTGACTATGTTATTTGTAATTTGCATATTATTCTGTGGTTTTTGTGAAGCTATGTGCTATTTAGACCATTAAATTGAATTGAATTGAATTGGAGGTGGCTAAAATCCAATCACGCGCCGAGATTTCCTAAGTCGGTATGCGATTGAGCACCCGGTACTTCGATATTGAGTATTCCGTTCGTACGTTTCACACGTTCTTGTTTTCTGATATCTGAAAATTAAGGTAGGGGTTCTCTTCACCAGCACGGTGAGAGGTCATCTATTCAGGAAACAATGCAATTAAATGCGTGAACAATGGATTATTTGTGACATCACTAGCCTAGTCGAGGCAAAGTAAATCACAGTTATAAACTGCATGTGGGTTAGGATGATGTCAAGTTGCCCAAGCCTAGACAGATATGAGATAAAAAATGTAACAATACGTTTTTTGTTGTTATCAGGTTTTTTTATCAGATAATGTGCGGAAATATGGTAGGACATTTAGTGTTTAATTCCCATATAAAACTCAACACATTTGGGAGGTTTACTATACAACCTGGGAGCTTGTTCCAGAAATTGACCACAGAAAATTACCCCATGTGGCTGCTTTAGGGGTAAGTTTAGGGATTTCAGTAATATTATCACCCGTAACACCATTTAGAATCTTGAAGGCTTCTATTAGGTCGCCTCTTAGCCGGGGTTTCTTTGGTGAGAACAGATCGAGGTCCTTGAGTCTTGCCTCATAGGTTTTCCTGTCTGACCCTCAACCATCCTAGTAGCAAGGCGCTTGACCCTTTCAAGACATGCGATATCTTTTTTATGTACGGTGTCCAGGATTGAACGCAGTATTCCAAGTAAGTCCGCACGACTACTTTGTATCAGGGAATGAAGATTGAAGGTTTTCGGCATGACAACGCTAAGCGCAGTCAGAAAAATTCTCCGCGAGCCTTGTTTGCATTTTTAGCAGATTTAGTAGCCCACTTAAAATCTCCTGTTATCGTAATACCGAGATCATTCACTTTCTAAGCAGCAGCTATTCTGATAATTTCTTCGAGGACTTCTAGTTGGTTTGTCGCTAAATCAGTCGTCATAACGCAGCTCTTTCTCAAGTTTAGTGGCAAGTCCCATGTATTTTTTACTCGATTACTTTTTCTAAATCAGAGATAAGCGAATCGTTACTGTCGGTTCCTAGGATCTTAACATTATCCGCAAACAGGAAGCAACGTGAACTCAAGCAGGCTGCCAGGTCGTTCACAAAAATAAGAAAGAGTAATAGACCAAGCACCGGGCCTTGTGGCACTCCACTGAGTATCAGTGATCTTTCGATCACACCCCTGCAACTCTAATATAGTTAGCACGATTGGTTAAGGAGCTGTCTAACCATCGATGTAGTTCACTTATGACGCCACACATGCCTAATTGGTGCAAAAGATACTCATGGTTCACTGAGTCGAATGTCTTTTGAAAATCAACATAGCATACTTCGAATACTCTACCTTCATCGAGCCGTAATGTCATTTCGTCAAGAAAGCTTAAAAGATTGGTTAGGCAGGACCTTTCTTTCCAGAATCCGTACTGGGCATCGGATAATAAGCAATTGGCTACCAAATGTTTACAAATCTGGTGCTTAATAATTTTTTATAAGCAGTTGCAACGAATGCTAGTCTGGCTTAGTGGCCTATAGTTGCGTACATCCGAAATGGGACCCTTCTTGTATATAGCTACTACCGCCGCTCGTTTCCAATCATCCGGTAGTATACCTTGGAGTAAGGTAGCTGCAAAAAGATTGCTGATTGCAAGGCTAACTATATTCGCGAGCGGTTGGAGAATAGCCGGATGTATACCGTCAGGGCCAGCTGACTTATTTTAATTCAGCTGCGACATAACTATGGTGATTTTTTCCTGATTAACCTCCACAGAATTAAAGAGAGATTCTCGGCACTTGTGAGTTTCTAATCAGTTACCTGAATCGCGCCGATGTGCACTGCAGAAGAATGAATGCAAACATCGGCTTTTTCCTGTGCAGTCATTCAGCACTAACGTACCTATTTCTTTTTTTAAAGATCGTTTGGACTAAACATAGCCATAAAAAACTTTCAAGTTAATCTTTGCTTTTTGGCAAGTCCCTTTTAGCTTTCTTTTAAAGCGCAACAGCTGAATTTCTGGTCTGTATGTACTGCAGTCTAAATTTGTGAGTTCCAGAGAATTTGTAAGCCCACGAACCACGGTCAAGCCATTTAATAGCCTTGCGGATAGATGTGAGCTACCGGGGGGTTTCCTCGTGTGCTCACTGGTTGTAGAGTAGCAAAACTTTTCTGTAGTTGTAAAAGGTGCCTACGTATAATATTCCACCTGATTTTTAAACTAGGTTTTAATTCGTCTGGTTCCCAAATTAGATTAATTGCTTGAGTTTTTAGTTGGACAATGTCCAATTGACCAAAGTTGCGGGACATCTTCACTTGCACTAAGTTTTAGCTCAGTAAAGAAGAATTACAGAGTGGTCGCTCTTGCCTAGTGGCGAAAGGTATTTGATCTCATCAATATCTCTTTTATGAGACGATAGAACCAAATCTAAAGTAAACGGAGTGTGTCCTGACCTAAACATTGTAGATTCCTTGAATTTCTGGTAAAAGGCCCCGGCATGAAACCAATCAAACTTAAATAGTATAACAGGTGGAATCTAATTGCATTACTTCAAGACTGAAAAAAGGTTGTGCTAGCAATACTCAATTCAGATTCTCTATGTCAATTTCAGCTAGATGAATTTGGTAAAGTTAAAGTATGCTTACCATAATAATACATCGTTGAAATTCACCATCGAATGAATCTTAAGCTGTTAACGTTTTCCCGAGTCGCGTGTATAATATTTTACTCCATCAAAATGAGTAAGCACACTTTTCTGACGGTGTGTGAATTCGAGCTTGCAATACGAGCTTTTTAATTAACAATTAAAGCTTTTTCAAAGGCTACCGTGAAATAGAGTCGCTTAATCATGTGATATCATGAGAAGTCTACGTTATTGCATGCCAAATTTCAAAATGGACGGTGAGCATCAAAGAATTACAACTGTAATGGAATTCAGTATATAAGCTTCCGAAAACTCTATCTCCTCACATATATTTAATATATTCAGCTTTCCTACTATTCTACATGAGTGATCATGTTGTCACGGCATTTGACTATGTTTATCAATACATCAGCTGAGGAAATATGAGAATTTTCGGCAAAAATTCTTTTTATGCCTTTATTTGTCATCAATCAAAAGAATAATATTCAAGAAACAGTTTCCCAAAAGCCTCTTAGAAGTAGTACACGGTAATGAATGTGTAAATGAGGGTAGCAGCTGGTATAATTACTTACACGATCTGTCAACAATAATTAGGTGCAACTACAAATTATTACGAAATATATGTCTGATTTATTAGGAAAGACAGAAAACAATACCAAATTTAATCTCGTTTAAAATTTCTTTTAAATCCAAAGCCCAATAAAATCATATCAACAATTTCCAGTGAAAAATCAGGAATACCACAACTGGGCACTCCTACTGACAAAATTACTTCCGCTGAAGTTTGTGCAAACGTTCTTCGCAACAATTAGCATAAATAATCTCGCGTGTATGCACCCAGAAATCTTTGGGCTCATACGAAAGCAGCCTGGTGATTCTCCACGAGATAGAATCCACCCAAAGTTGTTTAAATAAAATTACCGACAATAAATAAAACGAGATCACCCGGAATCTACATTATACACCCTAATATCTTGAATTACTATTTCCGCGAATTTGCAATACCGACGCCCCATCTGATCAACATAATGTTCGAACTAAATTTCGTGCCTAAAATCTGGAAAAGTGTCCAGGTTAGTGTGATATGCAACAAAACATATTTGCTTGATCACTCGTCGAAACTTTACCGTCATCAGAAAAGTTAAACTTGACTACCGATGAATGATCTTTTCGCAGTGTGCAATTGCGGAAGGGTTTGCCTACTCACGTGGTACAATCTGAAAACATTGACACTTTTAAAATCACTAGATGCCCGTATGGGCAAGTACATTGTTACGTTTCACAATAATCTTCAACTAAAGTATTGTGGTGCTCACATCCCCATCCCTTACGCATCACTACCGGTTTATGGCTGTTTGCCGTCATCAGTTGGAGACAGTAAGATCAGGTCCAATTTCAACTATATTTTTGATAGTTTTTGCCATCCTAATCAATGTACACTTTTGTATGTCTTGTGGATCATAGTTTTCAACGTCATATTTTTTTCAAAATGAAAAGTACATAAATCAGAATATGATATATCATATAAACCTCGTCTCTCAACCACGACTCATACAAATATTCTTGATACTTTTTTATATTATACAATAATATTCGACTCAATCTAAATAGATGTCTTCAAATTCTAGTTCTTGTTTTTTTTAGCTGAGAGCGGAACATACATGGACAATCTGAACACTTATTCTCGAATTAATACACATCTAAATATGTTAGCAATTCTTCCTTACCTGAATTTCAATTTAGAAACTGATCTGTTTAAAGGACGGAAAATTTCGTAGGATTTTTACTTTCAGAAATTTATCGGAGTAAAATCAGAGTCAATTATATACATTTGTTTAATATTGCAAACAAATGCTCGAAGAGATTTAGTCACTTTGAGAAAGTTCACCAAAGTCTTTAATTGTTTGAAAAAGCTCGAAAAACCTCCATTTCTCTTTCTCTCACTTTCGGCCCACCTTCATTGCATCGTGAGACTTGTCTAAGCAAGTGTGATTTATTCATCTACTGAACTAAAAAATTTAAATAGTATCATAAAAATTGATCAGTGAAATAAGAAACACCCTCGAATCATTGTTATGATTAGACCACAACCTCCACTAGATGATTGTCTCGCCAGTATTAACAACACAATTGGGCAAACTCAATGAACTTTGATAAATTATTTACTTACATGTTAGGAGTGCTAAACAAATCGTGATAACAATGCTGCAAATTGTCAGAAGACATTGATGTGGTATGTGAATGAGTGCAACATATAGATCAATTTGTCCAAAATATTTTGCTCATGAGGGATGTCTATTCGGTAAATTCAATGAAGATTTTTGTGTTGAATAGTTTTTTGAAATATAGGAAATGACCACAAAACATACAACGAAATGCTGTTCAAGTGAGTGTTATATGCCTCAAGTCAACAGTGTGAAAATGGTAAAGAATTAGCTTCCAACAGTACAAAAATGTAGGGAAACTGATCAAAAAATCCAAAGTTTTGAAGTATTTCATAAATGAAAAACATTTTTGCTCTGTCAACAGTGGTGGTCAATGATGCATCAAATCAAGATAATCAATCGTAAATGAGAGAAAACAACTCAATTATTTAACTTCATTAATTTATTCACGGTAAAATGTTTAGGCAACCTTTATTTCATTCCTAAGAGTGTGTTAGAAAGAATTGAAATCATCCGGTTATATAATATGAAAGGAGAAGCTGCATTCTGGTAAACCAAGCACATAAATAATTCTCAATTTTCAGGAGGACACTTGCTAGTTATCACTAAACAATCGAGTTACAATAATACAGTCTAAATAAAAGTTGTCTATTAAAAATACGAAGCTCCAGTTTCGTTTGAGGCTAAAAGCAGTTCGATGATTGATCTGGATACACATTGTGAGATAAATCGACTTAAGACAAGCAATATTTGAGATCATAAGACTAACACAATAAACCAATCTAAGGTGAGCAATATACATCCTGATTTGCGAAGCAGCCATGGCCATTGGAAAAAGGCTCATTTCTTTAAAAGAAACGCCTTAATTTTCGACCAATCATATTAATCCCATTTTTGATTAAGAACGGATAAATCACATTTCAGAATTGCATTTGAAACATTCATTTAATGTTTCTCCATATTATATATAAAAATAATATTGGAAGATACAACAACAATTCTTCGAAGTGATAAAGATTTGTTTTCAGCTCAATAGGTTTGCACAAATTTCTGGTCCAGCCAATTTCAAATGGATTTGAAAAATGGAGTACAGATATATCCCAGATTGTTTCTTTAAAATTAAACCAGGAAACATATTCATTCTAACAATTCGGCAGTAAGTTTAGTTTGAAAAACATAACAGAAATTTGAAAAAGCATAATATATTTCATAAATAATATAGGTTGTTGGAACCCTCTCAGGTGAAAAATGTGGTACCGGGTTGTATTGATCTGATTTATTAGAGGTATATTTTAATAATCCCACTAATACAAGTTGCAGCAAGAAAGAAAGAAAAATGTACATTCTGGTAATATTTCATGAACTCTCACTTTGATTGTGGATATATACCTGTCATTTCATTTTCAGTCTTTGCTTAAGATGCATTTCTACCTGAATGGTAGACTGGTTAACTTTGAGGAAACCATTGTCTGTGGAATGCATCAGAGATCTTGTAGTAGGCACCCTAAGAATGCATTTCAGCAAAGATTCTAGTGGCTTGTGTGCCAAACCAGCCACTAACAAAAATGTCACATGAATTGAACTCACATCGAAATATTAAACAATATAGTAACAGCCGAGTGTTGCACATAAAACAAATAATTAAAAATAGTTTTGGAAAATATTTCTCATATAAATTAAATTGAACAGGCAACTTCAAAGACTCCCAAAAGATAAGCAGAACTTAATCAGTCAATATGCGTATTATCATCATTATTTTGGTATTTTCCTTATTGTTGTTCGAGAGCAGAATGATGTTTGTGTTTATTCATGAAATAATCATCGGTGCATTCTACTGAAGAGATTATCACTAACAATCAAGGGACGTCATTACATCGCTGTGATAACTTGAATCTCAATCTCTCGACAAATGACAATTCTATTTTTGCAATAATAAGTCAGCGTCGCATGATCGATAGTAGAAGTCTCCTGTAAATCGGTTTATGTGCAGCACGAAGCGCTTGGTCTATCGTGTCATTTGAACTTGCGAGGCTTATTCGCCACACATCTACTGCTTAATATAGCCAATATCGTACGATTGGAGTATCTTACTAAAAGTGAGCAGATGAAAATTGTATTTTAATCTGCACATAGTTTTCGAACTCAGGACTTATTTATCCGCATTTTATCAAATATACCTGCGAGGTTGTCTAAAAAGGAACATCCTTAAAATCATTATATGGGCAAGTTCATCCACATTGGCAGCCTGCTGACCTACATGGTCTTCTAGATTGGTTGGCAACAAACGCGGAGCGGTAATAAGTGTGATTGAAAAATTGGTCAGATATATATGTTAGTTTTTAAAGATGGGTTTTGTACTTTATCACGGCTTTGAATTTTGTAATGTTTTGATGCGTTCTTCCGAGAGAATTAGGTCTTGATTTTTCAACTATAAAGTCATTATATGAAATTATGTTCCTTGTATAATGATAAGCTTCGAATTATCTCCCTCTTTATCCTATCTTTAAAATATTCGAAAGGTTCTTCATGCAGTCAAATAAGTCAATTGACTTAAAAACTCATGTAAAAACTGTGTCATTAAAGCGTGCGTGTTGAACATCCATTTTGTATTTGAATAAATATTGCACGAACCAAAGCAAGCTAAAAAATGTGAATACAGGTCCAAGACTTTCCGCAAAAATAACTTGTTTTCCATTCTTCCACTGTATACTGTGAATGTGCAATCTGATCTTACTTTCCCTACCAGATGAGCACGAAACCGGTAGTGGAATGTTTATGTATTGGAAATGTAAGAAAATAAGAATTTCTGATAACGAAAAATGTTATTGATGCAGATCATCACACACATGTATATCGTATTCCTAGTACTGCAAGTATTGTGAAGTCGATTGACGTTTGTTCAATTGAAAAAGCTTTATCACCGGAATAATGAATCGCCTTTTGTTTGTGTGACAGATGAATCAAACAAGGTGTTTCTAACCAAACGTTATACTTAGTTAGGAGAAGAAGATTACCTGGAAATTGAATTTATTTTATTGCATATTGTCAAAGGAAAAATACATGAATGTTTTGGACGGAACGAACCACGGGTGACCAAGCCTATTTTTCATGAGATGTTTGTTCTGATGAAACTGGCGGTGATAATTGCCGATGTCCTAATGCTGGGTGCAAATTATTATTTTCTGAAGAAAGATAATGAAATAATCATCAATCATAATATTCGTGGCTAGCAAACGTTAATGAAAAACAGTGTGTTGGAAGCTCCAAATTGACATTTGCTAATGTTTATTACAATACCCAATTGAATTAAGAGACGAATCACTGATTGAGTGTGCCATATATCTAACTCTTTTTCTACTGGCAACAAGGACTTCGTTCCTACAGGTATAGACAAGAGGTAATCCATGTGATATTACGTAATACAACGTTGGACGTTTGAACGTTATTACTTCAGCCAAATGAAAGCAGGACACGTTCAAACATCATGTATGGGGTTGATATGGCTCTCTTAGAAATGGCGTTTCCGGCAACTGGTGTGTTGATTGTCTCTGAGAGATGGAATTTGGTTAAAACTAATTTGTTTTGTAAAGTGAGATCAAAGAAGTAGGTGGTAATCAACTCGATATGAAGCTCCAGATATATCTGAGTGCTTGCGTCCAATCTGTTAGACTCGTGAGCAAGTTAGACAAGCATGTTTTTCTAAATCCATGTTGTGTCTGATAAAGAATTTCATGGCTCTCGTGGTGCCTCTAAGGCTTTGACACACCAAGCAATCTAATACTTAAGAAACCACTTAAATGAGCGTCGAATCATAACGACAGCCATTTTAGTAGATTGGTGTGATAACGCCGATTTTCCAGCCACCTGTTACAATTTCCGTATTCAGTGTGTTTTGTAAACACTAGTAGGTTGAAATGCTTCAGCTCACACGACTTCAGAATAGTTGGTTATTTAATTTCCCGACGGGATTTGCTAACGTTGAGCCCGCGTAAGTGTTTTTACAATACCGTAGTATTCATATCGACATCATTTAAGCTTTCCATCTTCATTGAACGTGGCAAAGATGTTTTCAGGTACAAATCCTCTGAACACACTTTTTGCATGTAAAATGTTGCTCATGCATCAGCTTCATCCATGGCATTATCTGTCAATCCGTCCGTGGTCTGAATAGGCGAAACTACCGGTTTTACCTTACCCATGTTATCTCAAGATTAGATTTCAGCTGGTATATCGGCATCCATTTGTGAAATTGCTTGTTTTTGAGAATTGAGAGATCCAACTTGTTTCAGACATTTTGAAAATGCTACCAGGATGTCTCTGTTGTAGTAATCCTGTGTATAGCCTACGTGGAATTTCTCATGGCTATCCACATTCTACTGCGACTGCTGAGATTAAAACCAAATGTTCCCTATTTTCTTTTTCGAGTATAGGCTGAGTTTTGTTATATTTATACAGATGAAACCCAAAACGCTGCAATAGTGAGTTTCTGCATTCGGAGGATCAAGATGCCTCTTTCCAAGAAAATTGAGGGCTTCGTAGAGACCATAGTAATCAACACATCTCATGACTTTGAAGTCATTGGTTTCCCTCCTGGTGCTGCACATGAATTCAAAAAACAACACGATGTAGTCACTTGGCCACAGAGGACTATGATAATTCACTTACTCGAATGCTGTTTCCTCGGAAGTCAGAATCAAATTGAGGAGTGAAGTTTTGTAGATGAATCTTCGTCGAGTGGAGGAATTAGATTAGGCATCTTGCGGAATTTGTAATCAAGTAATTGCCGCGGGTGCAATCTTTCGGTGTGAAGTTATGGTAGCTCGAAATAATCCAATATGAGTGGATGGGTTCTGCTCAGATTTTCGGCGTTACGCACCATTTTAAGTAACATTTCCGATAAGTTCCATGATCGGAAAATCAAAGCAAGGACAGTTCTCTCCGATTTCACATGCTACACCACATGCTATCTTTTAGCTTAAATAGCGTATCAGAAACCGTTGTGCGGTAGAAACACTCACGGCAATACACAACTACTCCTCCACCTGTTCTTAAGCGGTCCCGTCAACGCAGGATCATATTGTGGTTTGGCAGCTCGCAATCATCCACCTGATCAAGCAACCACCTATAGGTTATGGCGATAATGTCAGGAGGAAAATTATAGTTGAAATGAGTTACTTCGGCTATTTTTGTTCACCAAACACCGCGCATTTGAGTATAAACAGTTAATACCGGTTTTGGTATGTAGCGATGATATTCGGATGGTGTCTATTTGTCCCACCCACTGCGAACCAGATCTCCGTGATATTTTTGAACGTCAACTGAGTTTGAATTTTTCGTGTCTTTGCACGGCAATGCTTAAGCTTGTGTTTTCGAGCATAACTCAAATATGGGTCGTCTGACGTCACTAGGGATATTATTCTTGCGTAGTCACTAAGCATGTTTGAGGAAGACGGTCATGTCACTAGTTAGGAAAATGATTCAAGGAAGGATCTGAAGAGGTCAGCGCAGCGGTTGTTGCAAATTTCGAGCCGAATGCTATTCAAATATATATTCTCTAGCGCACATTGTGGGTACTCGAATCTAATTTTTGAAACTGGTCGAGCGAAATGTCAGGTCTAATGTTCGTAAGAATTTCTTCAGTGAAAGCGTAGTAAACGTTTGTAAACGTCTTTCCAAACAGATTGTTTTTTCCAATTCGGTGGTTGGTTTCAAGAAGGGATTCGACTCTGTGTGGCCTTTTTATCTCATGACGTTTATCCATAGTTAAATAGCTGGTATGATTTTCATGTGGTCCTTCTACGCACTGATGCCCCTTCACCTATTGATAAAGAGAGTGTTTTCGGTGCATTCTACATTACACTTAGACCAGAAGAAATCCGTAAAAAGATTGTTTGAAGTGGTGGACGCTGTTCTGTGGCATAACACCGACAGAAATCTGGACGCTCGATTAGTAAATTATCCACAAATCGTCCTATGCAAATTGAACTAAACGGAACTGACCTGGTTTTCACAGTAATGAATAACGTGTTCAATTATTATGACGAACAGAGACTGCTTTACTTGCAACGGCTGTGCGAACCAAAAATGCTGAGGCATATAAAAAGGACGTTATATAGTGTATGCAGCACATACATGATTTGAATGTGTCAGCAAAAAATGCAAAGAATTGCGAGGGAGGCTTATTGTGAGCAAGTTTCGCACTGACTTGCGACACTACATGAACCCACCTAGAAATATATGCGCAAGTTGCGGCATTGTACAAAACAATCCTGCCCCGGCTGACAGTTGTACATTAGGCAGCGGAAACTACTCGGGAAAAACTAACATCACTGTTGTTAACCAGCGTAGATCAGAAGAGCCAACGAGCCTAAAATAAAAAGCGCTTAATTTCAAGTAAAGAAACGAAGCCGCTTCTCGATAATTCCGAGACAATTAAATTGCAAATAGCTTCAATCTACATGAAATTGCGGCATTTGCAAAAAGGCGCTGTTCCTTGAAAAATAAGGAAATCAGGAGCACAAATATTTTAATACTAAAAGATGAAGAGCCTTTTATACAAGAAGCTGAATCACGGCACAGCTAACATCGCGAGAGTTTGCAGAATCCATTGTGTTTAGCACAGCTTAGGACCAATTTTCAGTTAGTTTCGGTCCATTGACAAGTCTGTAAAAGAAAGAAAATCGAGTATGACCAATTTTGTCCGAATTCGAATAACAAAGAGGTAGAGGTTTTTTCTATTTAAAAAGTAATCAAACACATACCAATATCAATGCCATGTATATATTGGTGCTAGACAGTCGCCCAGCTTCTGCAAAATATTTCGAGTTTCAGCGTTCCGATGACAACGTAGCAAAAGCAAAGATAAATCCATGGAAACGCCGACGGAATAACGTCGCAACAGTGGATATTTCTATCAAGAATGCTCGAGTGTTAGTTGTTAGCTTATGTGCGGAATCTTGGCAAATCTGTGATACAGCAAACGAAAGATTCGCTGCGTCTGCGTTCAACGCCGCTGCATTAATAAAATCTACGCTACAAAATTCTAGACGTAAATTCGCTGGACCTATTTCTGTCTAGATGTCATTATGATGTGCAAAACAACTTTTACGTCTCACCTCTGGTTTTAATGAGCATGTCAGTATATTATTCCAGGCGATTGTCTGTACACATAAGCCACTAGTCAAATACCAACGTAATAGAAATCGAGTTGACTGAAATGCGTACGGCTTTTCGATTCAAGATGTGACTGGTTCTCCCAAACCAATGATATCCAAAGTAAATAATCAGTTATTAGGCGCAATATCTTAAATCTTCTTAAATCTATCCTTTTTGACATGTGCAGCCAAATTCCATGCCACCTCATTGGACTCTTGCGGTGCAACGCAAAATAAATTAGGCGCGACAGAACTTGCGGATTTTCATGGCTTTTCTAATTTTTTACCGTTCGGTTAAATGATGAAATTGAATGGTAATCAATCATTTTTACAGAATTTCAATATATGAGCTGATATTGTATGAAAGTAAAAATGGGGTGAGGGGAAAAATGGCACGAAAAATATTGAAATTCGATAGACCTGATTATCGAACATGTGAGAGTTTTCGAAAAGGCATAATCTGTAAAACTTTTCCGTTGTAACTCTTTGTTGTTGTTGAAATAAAAGTCTGTGTTGAATGGAAAACGTTTTTTTCATGGGTATTCGTATGAACCGGATTACTTCACGAGGAGGCAAAGGGGTAATCTGTAAAAAAAATACTAAGGGACCGACTGATTGTTCATTATAAAAGTTGAAAAACTTATTTTACTGTTAGTAACCAGCAATGCCATCATTGTATAATTCATCAAGTGAAATATCTAGGTTAAAGAGTTTCGTTCGTTTTTACACTGTGCAAAATGAATCTAGATGTGATTTAAAATCATATAGTGAGGCAAAAAGTCCTATGCTTTCCGGAAGAAGATTCCAGAGTTTAACGTATCTTTCCTTACTTTCGTGCAAAATATAGGTAAATCCACTAGATTATCTTGAAATCTTAAATTATATCTAGAACTGTGTCGGAAGCGAATAGTCGAATTTATATCTATATTGTCAGAGGATATTGTTCTGAAAAACAGTATTAGGTTGTGTCTGATTTCATGGAACTATAGTGGTTTTAGCTTGAGCTGCTTACACCTTTCTGTGTATGATTGATTCGAGCAATATACGGTGATTGATTTGGTAAAAGTACACTGTACTTTATCCAAAACGAGGCTATCTTTTTTGCTTATACTGCTATATATTATAATACAGTAATCAAACAAAGGTATAGTGAAAAGTTTATAAAGTTCTAACTTACAGTGTGGGAGAGTAAATAACTTATGAATCATATTTACACTCTACCTCGCCTTCGAGATCACGTGATGTATACGCTCGTTGAATGTGAGCGATACATAATATTTGAACCCAAGATCACGTGTGACGTGGATAATTTGAATGGGATTACTATAAGGAAGTATTGAGCTATCAGTAATTGTACATCTCAAAAGCATAAACTTAGATTTTTCTACAGAGAATGAGAGACCATTAATTTTACTCCATTTGGATAATGCAGCCAAATCTTTGTTCAGGCTGGCAATGTTAGTTTGTGTTTCAGAAGATTGGAAATGAATTACTACTTTCGTGTCGTCTGCGAACAAGAATAGTCTATGAGAGACGACTGTATCTATATCATTTATGTATGGGAAAAAGTAATGGACCTAAAACACTGCCATGTATTACGCCACTTGGAATCGGCAAGGTGCACGATCTGTGACAAATAACCTCAACACAGGACGTGCGATCTGTAAGAAAAAAAGTGAGTTAAGAATGGAGATTGCCACCTATACCAAATGAACTTAGCTTAGATAGTAGTAGCTTATGCGGTACTGTGTCGAAAGCCTTAGTTATATCAAGGAAGACAACTATCACTGCTAAGCCATTTTCAATTAAACTTGTGATGCAGTCTAAGTATTCTAGCTGGGAAGTAATGCAGGATCTTTTGTTAAGGAATCCGTGCTGTGCCTTAGAAAAGAAACTAGGTGTCAGGTATTCTAGTATAGCTTTCTTTAATTTTTTTAAATAATCTCGATAAGAAAGCTTTATGGTTTATCGGTCAGTAGTTCGTAACTAAGTGTTTCGAGCCAGATTTGTATCTAGGCATAACAACTGAGTGTTTCTATTCTGCCGAAAGTTACCAGATTCGATAAATGCGTTCAATAAGTTCAGCAATAGAAGTTAAAAGTCTTTTCCACCCATTTTGCTTATGGCTGGGGGTATGCCTTCTGTGTCAGGTTTGAGACTGACAGTTGATTGCTGACAGAATTTAATTATGTCTCTCAGGTTTATACTCAAAGTATTTAGTGTATTAGGCGAGGGAAGTTGACTGGTTGTATATACCTAGTTTGAATTGTTGTAGGTGGAGTTAATTTTACAGAATAAATTCTTCATTCTTCATTCTTCATTCATTCTGCATTCATCCTAAAACCCATTCGTCGAAAAAGTCATATGACAACTAGAGGGAGTTCAACGTGAGCAACTAAAATTGTTGAAGGCATGTCTAAAAACGCTACGAGGAATGTGTTATTTATTTGGTCTTCTTCTCACTGCGGCACTGGCGTCGACCAGTTGACATCATAGAGAACTTTGGAATCCTGAGAGGCCTAAGCGACTAGGCTCGTCAAATCCTGTTCTCTCGAGTCATCATACATTTGACCATACGGCATACATTGAAACTCGCAAAAAATCACAAACGTAGGAATCCTAAGTAATACTTCTCCGGTGGGAGAGTCGTAAGCTTCTGGAATAGTCTGCCTGAGGACCCAATAGCTTGATTTATTAGTAGTTGCGTTCAAATGTGGTTTTGTTGCCTCGTGGCATGAGCTTTTTCCCAACTTCGTTTCTTAAATTTGCAGGTTGCCTGTCGATAGAGTTAGCATGAAAATGTTTTTCATGTTTCATTTTATACGCAATTTACTACGATTTAAAAAAGATAAAAAGAAACTGCACAAAAATCAAGTTATATGAAGTCATTTTTAAATGTCATGTTTAAAATGTTTATAATTTTTTCCATAGCCTAAGTCTCACAGGCTTGATGAAGGAAAACCCTTTCCGTTTATCCTAGTGGCAGCTACAAAACCAAAGGACGGTCTTGATCACATCTGACATGTCATTGCATACGGCGAGGATACCAAACAACAAATTGCCAACTTGGCAGTGATTTGTGCTCATTTGATGCTTTATAACGACAGAAATTCTGTAGTCTCAGCGATTACAATACTGTGCCATCTCCCCCAGCCCAGTCCGCATCTTCGCGGACCTACCGTGGGCAGCACTACAAGACGAGAAAAAAAACCTTCTTTGACTGAAAGCATGACAGTGATAAACGTAGCATATATGTACACTGCATTTCCCAGCTTATGACGCTGACGAATCTAAAAACTTCACGACTGTGAGCAATGGCGTTTCATACAACAGCAAACTGACATAACGTGCACACACAAAACATCGCTTATACGCCTACATAAGTCACCGAACTAAAAAGGCAGATACTCCCGAATAATCAAGACAACATTCCAGTCCGGAAGCATGGTCACGTTGGCACTCGACTGTTGGTATGTGAACCGATAGACAGCTTCTTCAGAAATTAGCCTTCGATCGTCTATCGATACCAATCGCATTAGATCTGAGTTAAAAATTACAGAACCAACACCCGAGGTCGATCAGCCTTAATTATATCAAGAAGCCGCCTCAAAAAACCTACAACAGCCTATCCCTTCCGGATCGGTTTCTTAGATGGAAGACCTCAAGACGCCCAATTTCACTGCGATACACTGTCCTGGTAATATACGAACACCCGAGGATTCATGAACAAATTTTCTGGATTACAATTGCTTCATTCGACAAAAAATCGATCTCCTTGTCATCATGAAAACCTGATTGATCTCAACCAAATGGAATACTGAATTAATGCTCTAAAACATGCTCTCATTCCACATTGATCGTGAGACTAGGGTTGGAGGTGTCCAAATCTATTACATTCCAGCACTACGCCCGGAACCGATCTAATACCGTGATCTATTTGTTCCTGACACTATGTGATGTAGAGTTTCATTGCAGCTTGACGATGTGGCCTTGTTGCATGTGATCTACCGTCCTTCAAATTCGGAATCTAGTAGAGACTCTTCTTTTTTGACTTTCTCTGACTTACTCGACGCTTTACCCATGTCCTCATAATGAGAGATTTCAAAGGTCATGGAAAGTATTATAGCTGACACCATCACACTACATCATGAAGAAAATCGCACCCTTGCTTCTAAACAACAGGACACTCTTGCATATCCAACCTTCTGTCGGCCAGTGGCGATTGGAAAAAAGCCGTGGACTGCGGATTTGCAGCGAACGTGCATAGCTGGATTTTTCGAAAGCCTTCGTTGATCAGTTTATTCTCATTCAAAAGCTACGCCACTACGTAATCGACCCTCTGTTGATGTGTATCAGTCAATTTATGCAAGGTCGCACCTTGTGTCTGCGCGTCGAAGACGCTTATTCAGAATGTTTCCTGGTGAACAGTGGAGTTCCGCAAGGATCCGTACTCGGAACCACTCTCTTCATTATATTTATCAATGATATCAGCATGATCTTATCATGCTCATTTTTACTCTTCGCGGATAACATTCACGAGGTTGGGCGTCGCATAATTAGTTCCGAAAATCATCAACTCCTGCAGTGTGACCTTCACCGCATCTAACAGTGGTAATTAGAACACAATTTGCCGATTAACTCAACAAAATGCCACATTCCTAGCACTCGACAGTCTGTTCGGTTCCCTTATCACTTAGGAGACGAAAGTTTGCACCATGTGGACCAGGAAAATGGACATCGGCGTCATCGCCCAGCAAGACATTGATTGCTCCGGCCAGTGCGACAAGGCTGCAAGAATCGCGAACCACAGTGTTTGTCTTCTGAGGCGACTTTTCAGACACCTTGACCGACGACACTTCCCACAGCTACTTTACGGTTACATCCACCAATCGCTCGAATATGCAGTCAGCGCGTGGCGTCGGTGGCTCCAGCAAGATATGAACGCCATTTAACAGCCACAACGGCGAGCAACAAAGCTTACTAACGGCTTTCAAAACATGTCCTACGAAGATTGACTCCATTATAGGGGCGTCTTGTCAATTCGCTACCGACACCTCCGCGGAGATTTGCTCTTGAGCTCTTACATTCTTCCAGAGAATCAGCACCCTTGCAAGTCTCTGATGACTCTATCCAATCGACACAATCATTGTGGTCACAATCTCAAGATTGCTCATTAAAACAGCTGATTGAACTGTTGAAGGTATTTCTTTCCCCTTCGCATATGCCGTGTCTGAAACGCTCGCCAACCGGATGTGGTATGCGCAGAGTAACTGTCCCCGTTTAAACAACGCTTAGACAAACACCTGTGGCAATCGACTTCCGAGTGATTTTCGTTTATCTCTCGCCATTCCAAACTGAACCACTATACTTACATACCACTCATATAGCCATAACCGACTAACACATTATCCTGTCTTTTCTCCCCAGCGTACAACGATCGACGATGCTCACGCCAAAGCAGCCGTCCGCAAGTCCGTCATGCACTGGAGAACGGTGGGAATGTGTCTTGTGCTGACATTTCTAACTATAAAATGCCACAAAAGTGCAATCAATGTGTATGCCATACGCAAACATGGTCCGCTATAAAGCATATTTGCCTTCCTTTTATATCATCATGTATGCTTTTTAGCACGCTTAATGCGACCCCCTGTACACACTACCCAGTGGTTTCTCACAAGCTATCAGCTTTTATTACCGCAATAAAACTATTGACTATTGACTATTGTCATGAGGCTAGATAAAGGCCAACATGTTAAAGTTTTTAACTTCGACTTTTGCAAGGTCTTCGATTCGGTAAATCACAGAGTGCTTGCAACAAAACTTGGTTATATGGGTATCGATGGTCTTCTGAAGAAATGGATAATAGGCTTTTCAAGCAAAAGATTCGTTTGCGTCAGGATAGGCACTAT
>JACCGJ010024877.1:0-13631 GCA_013407085.1 Atriophallophorus winterbourni
GGACCAAGAGGCCACGGACTGAGAGAAATGCTGATGCTTGTTCGTTTCCGATGGTTAGGACAAGTTTTAAGAATGCGTCCTCACGATTTACCATACTGTGTCTTGTCCACAGAGCCTGGGAGAAACAATCGGGTGGCCAATCCATGACGTGGCACTTTGGGATGTAGAAACTCACCGTAGCACTAGGCTCAGTTGGACGTATTCGTTTGCCTTGGTGCAATCCTGCAGCATTTCTTTGCTGTGACGCTAACATCGTGCTAAATTGATTGGCCAACTGTAGTGAGCTGCATGCTGAAACACGCTGGAGTCTCACTACCATTTCTATTTCTATTTCCCTCTCATATCTGTCTAAGCCCGGGCAACCTGACAGTATCTTAGCCCACGGGCAGTCTCTGACTGTGCGGGACTTTGCCTGGATCAGGCTTGTGCTTTCATACCATACCATACCATTGGTGGGGTCCAAAAGCTCCACCTGATAGTTGGTTGGAAACCTTTTGCATATTCCGCTTGCCTGCTTTCCCTTTTTTCACGCGCTTGCTTATCTGCTTTTCCTGCCTCATATTGCTTGGCACTTTGTCTGGCTCCAGACTTGTGCTTCATGATTATGATGATACCGTGCCTATCGGAAACCCGTTTTCGTTACATTGATTCGGTATTTCAACTGAGTTCTTCTATGCCTCTTGGGAGTAGGTTTTACTTGCATGTGTCCAGTGATGCCTTGCTTCCTCTGCCGGCCTAGCTGGTGTCTGGCTCCAGTCGTGTGCTTCATGATGATGATGCTGAGGTGACCTGGGCAACCTGACAGTATCTTGGCCCACGTGCAGTCTCTGACTCTGTGGCACTTTGCCTTGAGGCCGAGTGTACAACGCAGTGGTGCGTGCCACACTACTTTATGGCTGCGAAACCTGGTCTATCCGAGCGGAAGATGTCCGTCGGCTTTCTGTTTTTGATACCCGTTGCCTGCGTAGCATTCCTCGCATTCGGTGGCAGCATCGTGTTACAAATATAGATATCTGTAAGCGGGTGTTAGGACCAGGTGGCCATGTGTTGAGAGAAATGCTGATGCTTGCTCGCTTGCGATGGTTGGGACATGTTTTAAGAATGCCTACTCATCGTTTTCCTTACCGCGCCTTATTCGACGAGCCTGGCCGAAGCTGTGAGAAACGATCGGGTGGATCGGATGGCCAGTCCATGACGTTGCGCATTGGGATGAAGAAACTCACCGTAGTGCTAGGCTCAGTTGAGCGTATTCCTTTGCCTGGGTGGGGTCCAAAAGCTCCATTTAATAGTTGGCTGCAAACCGAAGTCAGCGGCGCCAGTTTATTTTATTATGTGTGTCATATTTTTTATCCGGTATTGTTTTATATAAAAAACAACAAAATAAAAAAACATAATCACATGCAGTGAAACTACAAAACAAGCTGCTTTTTTGCGCATTTGCTTTTGCATATTCCGCTTGCCTGCTTTCCCTTTTTTCACGCGCTTATCTGCTTCATATTGCTTGGCACTTTGTCTGGCTTCATGATGATGATGACTTTGCCTTGATCAGGCTTGCGCTTTCATACGATCATGCTATGCGCTTATTCAGTCAGCGAGGACTGATCGCATTCATTCCACGATTCAAGTAATCGAGTATTTATTGCGTTCTCCTATTGCTTATTCATGCGACTTTGATATACGTCCACGATCAACATCGACCGAAGGAGGCCAACAATCAACCTATTGCCTAATATAACAGCGTATCGGTGTTGGTTTTGGTTCTTTAATTGAGCCGGAAATTAACCAAACATTTTAGTCGTTTGTTGTAAAGTTAGCAAATACGAATTTTTTAAGGTCATGGCAACCCAATTTCCATTTATATTTTTCTCTCATATCTGTTTAGGCCTGGACACTGACAGTATCTTAGCCCACGTGCAGTCTATGTCTGCGCGAAACTTTGCCTTCATCAGGCTTGTGCTTTCATGCATACACTATTTTAAACTTGAAGTTTCGAAAATTTTAGATTAAAGCTTTGTCTTTCTCTTCAGTTTACATTTTTTTACCCCGATGTTATCCAACAGTGGCTTTAAAGTAGACGTTTGCAGTATTTGCACATTCACACACCACACACACAAGTCCGATATCATTTCTATTTATGGATTGTTTTTGTTGTTGCACATGGAACAAATTGATTAGTTTCATTTCGTTCACCATAAAGTGGTCGACTGGCCTATTAAGCATTTTTCATTCTGACCAGTTTAATACAAACATTGTTTTTATTTTATAGGTATCCAGCTGCGATCGTTTTTATGTCATTACAGAATTTACAAACTCATGGTAAGTGAAAGATTCCACTTCTATCTGGTTTGCAGATCCTTTCGCCGAGGAGGGTACATCGACATCCAAGGGACAATTAATCCACATTCGTCTCCAGCAGCGCAGCGGGCGTAAGACTATAACCACAGTGCAGGGTATTGACGAAAAATTTTCCACTGCAATGATTTTGAAAGAATGCAGAAAAGAATTCAACTGTAATGGAACGTGTACGGACCATCCTGAATATGGCGAAGTATTGCAACTTCAGGGTGATCACCGACTCAAAGTGAAGGATTTTTTGATTGAAAACAAAATTGCAACTCCGGAAGAAATCAAGGTTCATGGATTTTAAATCCGTTGACCCTCTCTCTAACTACTGTTCTTCTGCACTGAGATCTTTCTGACGACTTTAGACCACTTTGAACAATCTTGACTACAGCTTAAACGAACAGAAAAGTTTAATTGTCCTGAAAGCTTGTTCTGAGTCTACAAGCTGTATTGTGGACGTTTTATTTTGGTTATTCACCACGTCTCGTGTTTATATTTTTGGTGTTTACATCTCGACGCTGCTTTGATTATCGTATTTCCTTCAATAATAAGCTCGTAGGATTAATGTATTGGCATGTAGTTCATCCTATGTAAGTTTCCTCATCCCGCATTATCTCTCTACTGGCTATTGTCATTTGTGCTGACATAGATGCTCTTGACAAATTGCATTAACACTTTATTTCGCTTCTGTCTAAGTAAAGTCAATCTTACAGTCTGTCGAATTTCATGGCACTGCCCGCTTTTAGGTTTGTGTTCGAAGTGAATATTTGGTGTGTTGCATCTGATCAGAGTTGTATTATTATTATCATAGGCAGTAAATGGTTATTGCTTGAAAACCAGCTGCCATGAGCCGATTGTGGAGCTCAGGCGACTGGTAAGAATTCAGGCCTTGAATGAAGGCTTTAACGAACTTGAAACAAGAGTACAAGAGTACAGGTAGACTTTAGAGGGGTACAATAACGTGCATCAACAAACATACTACTTTCTTATCTTCGCGGATGAGTAAATGTATCAAATTAGTTTGGATTGAGGTGGTGGTAGCAAAAAATGTTGATTGAACAGTATAGGCGACTACTCGTTAACGAAACTTGTTTGAATGCATGTTCCATTCGAGGTGTATGCACCTCTTCCCAGTTTGTTTGTGCTTACTCTTCTATAGAATCCGTAGCTATTTAAGTCCCATCCTTCCCCATCTTTTAGGATTTTACTTGTTCATGGTTGTGTGGCAGTTAAGCATTGGGTGCTACCGGTGCAATGCTGTCTGAGATGATGATAGACGACTATACGTATATGAGTAGTTAGGTTTCGCGATTTCGAAGATGTTACTGATGCACACATTGCTCTATCCGAATGGGATTGTGTCGGATTAAGTTCAGTTTATTCACTTTGACATTTTCTAATTTTGTGACGAGGGTTATCAAAAACATGTTTTCTCGAGCGACCAGGCCTTCAACCAGAGGGTATACAATAAAGCTCCCGTGTATGAGTGGTACACTTCTGGAATAAGCTGCCTGAGGACCTAATCGATTGCAGATCGTTAGGTGCTTTCAAAAGGGGTTGGGATGTCTCATGAAATGAGCTTTTCTAGTTTCTTACCCGATAAATTTAGCATGAAAATTTTTTAAGGAATAATTTTATACGCTTTTTACTACGATTGATAAAAACAAACTGCGCTAAAAAACAAAAACTCCAATTATATAACGTCACGTTTTAAATGTACGCACAATTTTTTTCCTTAAATAACCTCTCACTGTTCTCTTTTCTTCCTCATATCTGTCTAGGCCTGGGCAACCTGACAGTACTTTAGCCCACGTGCAGTCTCTGACTGTGCGGCACTTTGCCTGGATCAGGCTTGTGCTTTCATACCATCATACTCCAGAAAAAGCAGTAAGCTTAACAGTAACCATTATATGACGAGGTGTATGGTGTAAAAATATAAAATCTCTCAAAAGTCAAATGCCTTAGATTTGATTATTGATTTGTATTTTGATGGCATCGGAGTAATAGAGCAGTGTTTCAAGTATTCTGACCAAGCTTAACCGGGAAACCAAATCTAAATCAGCATTCGTGCATAAACAGTGTGGAAATGCATGCTGATTCAAAATCCACAGTCGCATTCGGAAATGGATTAAAATAGGAAATATGGCTTGGAGAAACCGTAGACGGTTAACCACCGAAACCACATGGGAGAACTTTCGAACACGTAGAAACCATGTTACTAAAATTAATAAATTAATTGGAGCGAAATCTAAAGCTCTTTTACCAGATTGTAAACAAGCAGTGTTCAGTTAAACCAGGAGTTGTGACCATAAGGACGCACTCTGGAATGACCATCATTGCAGCTGACACCGCAGATGTTCTCTTAAATTATTATGCTATAGTATTTTGTCCAAAGGAAAGCGTGGATATACAACTGGATCTAGTAATAACGCATCATGTACCATTGGACACAATAACCATGACCACAAAGATGGGCTGGGAACTCGACTATCGTTGAATCGTTGAAATCCACTGGTTATGATAAAATTACCCCAAATATACTCAAGCATTATGAACAATTTCTATGCGGACCTCTGACACATTTATTCTGCGAATCGCTATCCCAAAGTCTCATATCGACGGACTGGAAATACGGCATAAAATCCCCGATTATCATATACGTTGCACGTTCAGAGCCCGCAAATTGCAGACCTGTTGCCACGTTGTCCGCCATCTCCAAGGTGCTCGAAAGGTGGCGAAAAACCTGAGCAAATTCTTTGAAGAAAATAAACAATTTTCGGGAGCGCAACACGGCTTTAGAAAGGGATACTCCTGCCTTACTAACCTTTCCCCTACCCTTGACGATTGGACTCGAGCAGATGTTGGGGATACCATCCATGTATGTTACTTTGATACCTCGAAAGCATTTGACCGCGTAAACCACAGTATTCTCTTGCAGAAGTTGGAACGTTGTGGTATCACTGGCAGACCATTAGCCTAATTAGAAAATTGCCTGACTGATAGGATTGTTCAAGTCTCTGTGGACGGAGCTTTATCGAAGTCGTTAGCCGTGAGAAGTAGGGTGCCTCAGGGATCCGGACCAATCCTCTTCGCTCTTTATGTCAATGACATACCGGCTCTCATAAAATGTAAGATCGTGCAGTTCGCGGACGATATAAAAGTGTAGTCGAAGATAAATAAGCCGGAAGACCGGGAACTTCTCCGGAAGTATCTGGACAACTTCTAAGTTTGTTCCTCAAAAATCGCCTATTTATCAATTTCTAAAAGTGTCACATGTTAAAACTTGGGAAATATGTGGAGTTCAAATATTTTCTTGGGGCACCATAGCCTCTCGTGGACCATGGAAGAAACGGACTTAGGTGTGTTGTTAAGCAACGCCTAGGGATTTCGAGCCACTGCAAGTCCGTTTATCGCAAAAATCACAAGAAATTGTCACTCCTAAAGATAATTTTCGGCAGGTTCTCAAAACAGACAATTCCCGCATTATAACTACGTACATCAAACCCACGATGGAATATTCAGTTCAAGCATTGTCTTGGCTTGAACTTTGTAAAGAATATACTATCAAGGGTGATCATGAACTGTCATTGTTTTCGACTATATTTCTGAAGCGGAAAGTGCTAGTGACGCTCAGAAATTGATAAGACAAATAGATAGGGTTGCATTATCAATAACAATTCACGATGTCACCGAATGGGGACCGATTAATACTGATGTCCAATAATGCTGCTAGTATAAAATAGAACCCCATCCTAAATATGTTTGAAAAACTGAAAAGAGGATTCACATTCGTAATCCGGTGTCAAACACGGTAATAGATAAAGGTGAGAAACAGTGCGTGGAGAAGCCACATACTGCGAGCAACACCTGAATCACGGGAATCCTACCGTTTGTTGAGGAACAAAGTTACTAAACTCGTCCAAGAGGATAAAGAAAAGTATCAAATCAATCTAATGGATAAAATTGAACGAAACCGAAGCTCCGCTTCCAGATTGTGAACAGTAAGGCCGGGGTGAAGCCAGGCGTATCCGCTTTACTTACTACGACTGGAACTATATCCACTGCTCTCGAAGCCGCCAACGCACTTGACTATTTAACTCTAGTGTTCTACCCTAACGAGCGCTTATGTTGCGTGCATTCAGATCACGAATAAACGCAATACACGAAATCGCTTGATCTTATTCTTGTTATGCGCACTCAGCATATCATATCACAGCACAAAATGCGACGCTGAACATTCACTAGTCCGGGAAAACTGAAGCTTACCCACACGAGCTTTCACCGCACCACCTTGTCTGATCAACCTGGGATTTATGCCGTCACTCGTATGTAATTCACAGTTTTAATGTCCAAAAAGTAACTTACTTTACAGAACCACAGATTAAAATATAGGGAATTATAAAAAAAAACACAAATGTAATTATACCACAGGCAGTCATGCATTGTGTATCAGGTGCAAGGGTTGGGTTTGGTCACCTATACTTTCCCAGTTCAGCTTTAACTATGTTCAGGGCTTGTTGCGCA
This sequence comes from Atriophallophorus winterbourni, assembly GCA_013407085.1. Taxonomy (NCBI): domain Eukaryota; kingdom Metazoa; phylum Platyhelminthes; class Trematoda; order Plagiorchiida; family Microphallidae; genus Atriophallophorus; species Atriophallophorus winterbourni. Next base: position 6,868 of record JACCGJ010024877.1, read on the forward strand.
AATGATATGTGGGGGCAGGGAGTTCCATAGAAAACAGACTCTGACAGCAAAGAAAAACCTTCGACAATTTGATCTGGAGTGTGGAATAATTAACTTGTATCCATGCGATCTGCTACCATGTGCTTCTTGCCGATGAAACAGGTGTTCAAGTGGGTGATCCACTGTATGCAGAATGTTGAAAAGCAGGATCAAGTCACCCTTGAGACGACGGTACGAAAAGTCAAAGAGGTTTAGTGTTGCAATCCGCTCCTCGTATGGCCTGTTGTATAGCCCGGTCACCAGTTTTGTGGCGCGGTGGTATACCCGTTGCAGCAAGGTCATGTCCTTTTGTAACCATGGGGATCATGCTTGAACAGCAAACTCCATTGTTGGTCTGATATAGGTGTTAATTATACGTGGGAGTATCTGCTTTGAGAAACGGCCAAAGATCCTTCTGAGCAATGCTAAGATTTGGCAGGACTTTTTGTATACAACAGAACAGTGCCGTGAAGACTTCAGGTTACTGCTAATCCACACGCTCAGGTCTTTCTCTTCAGTAACCCATGAAAGTTGCTGAGATCCCAGAGAGTATGTGAATTCGAATGATTTACCGACGTTCAACATTTTACATTTTTGGATGTTGAATGGTAAGCAGTTCCGCAAGGACCAATTATGAAGTGCTTCGAGATCTTTTTGCAGAATTTCGCAATCTTCTATGGTGCGTATGCTAGTCCAGACTTTGATGTCATCCGCAAATAAAATGATTTTTCTGCGTACGATTTCAGGTATATCATTCGCGTACACGAGGAAGAGTATTGGCCCCAAGACTGAGCCTTGAGGTACGCCACTTGTAACTTCTATTGGGCTTGATAGTGCCCCATCAACTCTAACCCTTATAACTCTACCAGTCAAGTAGTCCTTTATCCAGGCCAGTAATCTGCCGCATACCCCGAGCTGCTCCAATTTTTGTAGCAGTATGCTGTGGTTAACACGATCAAAAGCTTTAGACATGTCCAAGTAACACGCATGGATAGGGCATCCATCGTCCACGGCTCGAGTCCAATTATCAAGAGTTATGAGAAGATTGGTGAGACAGGAGTGTCTTGTCCTGAATCCGTGCTGTGCGATGGAAAGAAGCTTATTTTGTTCCAAGTGTTTGATAAGTTCGTCGGCCACAAGTCGTTCGAGAACTTTAGAGACCACTGGCAACAACGTGACTGGTCTGTAGTTAGACACATCAGATCGGTTCCCTCCTTTGTATATCGGAGTGATTAGTCCACATTTCCAGTCATTAGCAACCGTGCTACAACTCAAGGACAGGTTGAAAAGGTCAGAGAGTGGTGAGAATAGAGCATGGGCGCATTGCTTTAGGATGAATGGTGTTATTTCATCAGCACCCGGGGATTTTTTTGTATTTAACCCGCGTAGCTTTACCAGGACACTTTCGGGTTTCACAACGATTTCGTGTATTGTATTCTGCGATCTGAATGCAGGTATATCGTAGGATACGCGCTCGTTAGGGTAGAACACTCTAGAGTAAAATTGAGCGAGTTCGTTAGCGGCTTCGAGAGCTGTGGATGTAGTTCCAGTTGTAGTAAGTAAAGCGGAAACACCTGGCTTTACCCTGGCCTTTCTGTTCACGATCTGGAAGAGGAGCTTCGGATTTCGTTCAATTTTATCCATCAGATTCATTTGATACTTTTCTTTATCCTCCTGGACAAGTTTAGTAACTTTGTTTCTCAACAAACGGTAAGATTCCCAAGATTCAGGTGTTGAATGCAGTACGTGGATTCTCCACGCACAGTTTCTTACCTTTATCCATTTCCGTGTTCGACTCCGGATCACGAATTTGAATCCTTTTTTGAGTTGTTTTGAAACATATTTTGAGTGGAGTTCTATTTTTCGGTTGATTTTCTGAAGTATCGATGACCAGCATTGTTGGACATCAGTGCTAATCGGTGCCCAGTCGGTGACTTCTTGAAGAGACATTGATAATGCAACCGTATCGATTTTTCTTATCAACTTCTGAGCATCACTTGCTCTTATCGCTTCAGATATATAGTCGAAAACAATGACTACATGATCACTCTTTTCAAGAGGTGCTTCATAACGGATATCCTCGATGACATTTTCCTCGCTAGTCAAAACAAGATCGAGAATGGACGGTGTGTTTGTGCCTCTGAAGCGAGTGCTGCTTGAGATGTGGTTGAATAAAGGAATTTCGTTGAACATTTTGTAGAATAGATGATCAAGAGAGTTCACCGGTGGAATCTCGCTTTTTAGTAAATTCGGGAGATTAAAGTCACCCATGATCAGGACGTTGTTTTGATATCTGGAAACAACCAGCTGAGTTTTCTCAATTAAACTAGCATTGTATGCTTCGTCTGCTGACGGTGGTCGGTAAATCACACCAACAACACAGTTTTCACCTGTTGCTAATTCAAGTGAACACCAAAGTGTATCTTCCAGTATCAAATCATTATCCGTGATTTCTCTGAACGTGAGGTGTTGATCATAGTAAATAGCAACACTCCTCCTCCACGATCCATTCGAGTACGATGAAAAAGAAACATGTTTGGAATGGAAATTTCCTCCTCAACTAATTGCTGATTGAACCAAGTTTCCGTTACGGCTATCAGGAGTGGTGAATATTTTGACGAAGCTCGATTAGTTCGGGTAACTTATTTATCAAGCATTGTGCGTTGGTGTATAAACATTTGATGGTAGATCTTGATAAAAGTGTTGGATGATGAGTATTTGAGCAGGTAAGTTGAGTACGTGTCAAAGATGGTGGGCCTCGTGTTAATGGGTATATTACATCACCGACTCCGATAGAGTCGGTCGACATCCGTTTTTGGAGCAGGAGTCCCGGCATCACTGTGCTCAGTACCAACGGGTCCGGCAACTTCCACGATAGAGCAGGTTTTCAGGTGTTTACTGACAATTTTGATCTCTCGTGGAACTTTGTATCGATACTGTTTCCAGTTGTTAAGCACGGTGTTCACCATAGTGGTGGTCAAAAGTGTCAGTTTAAGGGGTCGTGGACCATTACCTTCGTAATTCGATGACTTCGGGATTCGGAACGTATCGATAACCGTTACATTGGTGGTTTGGATAGCATTACTGATAAATCTCCACTGTTGTAGGTCGTGGTTGGATTTACACTTTGTATCTGTATCTGAACTGGTGGCATCTTCTGGGACATTTAAGAGAATAAGGGTGCGCTTGTTGTGATCGTTTGCTTTATTTGGGTTACCTTGCGGTGGCGATTTTGCCCGTTCCGACCAGGGCACATCAACAAATACACGAGATGTATTTTCCATGTCGTCTCGTAGCAAGTATGTCGACAGAAGTACATCTTCTGGGTCCTTCTCATTTTGCACTACTACCTTGATCAACCGCGGCTTATCTTCGTGAAGCGCTTTGGGAGGACGACTCAAGCGAATCAACGAAACCGGGTGGATCGCTTTGAGATTCATGCGAATGCACAGTTTCAACCATTCAGCCAAATCATTCTGATGTCTATTCGAAAATAACGTCTCAGTCGACTCTGGCACGTTGGTGCAGATAACACTAAGAGAAATACATTTTGAGGCAACTTTCGCTAATGGGGCCTTCGATGTGAACGTTTTCGGCTTTAGGACACTTTTAACACTGCTGGGTGCTGTGCTGCAACAATTCAATCTTTTCCATAGATTGGTTTGGTGGTAAAGTTGAGTATGATGGATTATCTACCGGCTCTTCGGCAGTAACGACGGGTAACGACGGTGTCTTTATGACGTTTATTATCAGTTCATTTAGTTTTTGTATACTGGATTCCATTCCATTTAGACGCGTCTCAATATCATATTCAGGGGTTTTCGTCGCCGAGGCTGACGGTGTTGATTTGGCCTTGCAAACCAGACAAACATAACAAACACCAGGGCAATATCTCCATTAATAATCGATACTAAATCCGAGGTCAGCGATTTGTCGCATTTAGCATGAACTTTCGACAAACAATCGTAACACGTGACAGACTTTGCCTTAGGACTTACCGACTTTCGGCAAACCGCACACATGCAGCCCGGTGCGCTTTGTTTTTCGTTTTGGGGTCATCCGGTCAGGGTTATGAGCAGCACTGTTCAGTGGTTTGTGCACAAGCATTGGCTCTGTCGAGCGATCGATGATGAATATAGTGTGCGCGACAAAAAATTCAGTGTTCACGAAAAAGAGCAAAATCAGAATTTAATCCGGTGATACTCTCCGGTAGTTGATCGCACGATGTTGAAAGTATGACCAGTCGACGGCGAAGAATAAGATCTTTCCGATGACGTTAATCCCTTTGAGGACTTGAAGAGTATTAACAGAGTTGCTCGCGTAGATCCAATATGGGAAAATCACAATAAATCCCGATTTGCTCGTATTATCGAATACCGCTACGAGAGTGGTGTATCCAGAAAGCTGAGTTCCAGAGGAGTCCAACAACGTATAATATATCCACGTAAGTGTAAGTTTAAGAACGGTATATCCTGATAATCAGGAGCTCAAAATAATACGACCGCACGGCACGTTGTAGGTTGTATGTGCGAACCTAATCTAGCTGCGCGATTTGAAAAAGCCTTCACACCAGAGTTTAACCAAACAACCTGACTCGAATCGGCTTCAGAAAACTGGGAATCGATAAAAAGCTGCATATGCTGAGTCGAACTTTCCACTTTCGGTCCGAAGAAAACTCGAACGAGCGACTGGTTCGAAGCAAAAACTTCTGAGATGACTGCTGTGTTGGATGAGAAACGGTCAGCATTCTTGAAGTTCAAAGGTATGACAACAGATGAAAACTACGACTCTAGATCGGCTAGAAATGTGTTCCAACAGACTGCATAGGAAGATTGGACAGAAATTAGCCTTAGTCTCCCCAAGCGCGGATACTGGAACTTTTCACGGTAGGATTATGGAATCAAGAGAGCCATTGGTTCCAAACAACACTGTTTTTTAACCTGCTTCTCATCAAGTCCGTATCTGGTAAACCGATTGTCGACAAAACTTAGCAGATGGAAAGATGGGTAGAGCACTTCTCCCCTCTCTACTCTAGGGACAGTACGGTTATACCGCATGTACTTAAAAATGTCGAGCGTTTGCCGACCATTGAATATCTAGATACTGCCCTACTCTTGATGAGCTCAATAGGGCAATCGACAGCTGAGCGAATGGGAAGGCTCCTGATGACGACGGAATTTCACCTGAGCTCATCAACTGCTGTAGAGCAGCATTATTACAACCTCTTCACCATTTGCTTCTTCAGTGCTGGCTGGAGGGGGGTGTCCCACAAGAGATGCGAGACACAAAGATCATCACACTATTTAAGAATAATGGTGACATAGGCGACTGCAACAATTACAGAGGAATCTCCCTTCTGAATGTCGTAGGCAAAATTGTTTGCTAAAGTTTTCGGTATAGGCTTTCCTCGAATCTCAATGTGGCTTCCGCAAGGGAAGATCAACCGTTGACATGATCTTCTCCCTGAGACAACTTCAAGAAAAGTGTCTGGAACAGCGTATGCCATTCTACGCTGTTTTATTGATTTAACGAAGTCATTCGACTACGTCAGCAGGGAGGATCTTTTCAAAATACTTGATCTGATAGGCTGCCTCCAAGACTGCTCAAACTTGTTATTTTGTTCTATCCATTTTAACGGTTTCAGTTCAGAAGCCTCTGAAATTAGCCGAGGAGTCAAACAAGGGTGTGTTCATGCTCCCACTCTGTTCGGCATTTTCTTTGCTCTGCTTCTGAAGCACGCTTTCAGGACGAAGACAGTAGACATTTACCTACACACGTGAAGTGAAGGCAAGCTTTTCAACCTGAACCGTTTGAAATCACAAACCAAGGCACGAGATGTGCTAATCCGTGACCTGCTGTTTGCCGACGATGCCGCCTTTATTGCTCACTCCCAGGAGCACCTTCAGTCTCTAATGGACTGTTTTTCGTCGGCATGCAAAGACTTTGGTCTAACAATAAGCATGAGCAAGACCAAAGTCCTTAGCCAAGGGACTGTATCGCCTCCCATCATAACTGTTGGAAACTGTAAGCTTGAATCAGTACATCAGTTCACATACCTTGGTTCAACCATTGCGGATAACCTCTCGCTAGACACGGAGATTGATAAGCGGATCGGCAGAGCAGCTGTCATTCTGTCCCGTTTGAACTCTCGTGTTTGGGGTAACCGCAAAGTTGACTGTGATGACAAAGATGATGGTATGCAGCACGTGCGTAGTAAATGCTTAACTGCACGGCAGTGAAACCTGGACCACCCACGCAATACACGAACGGAAGCTGAATGCTTTCCATCTACGAAGCAGGATACAGGATTACTTGACACGTAGAGTTATCAGGGTTAGAGTTAATGGGGCGCTATCCAGCCCAGCAGAAGTTACAAGTGGCGTACCTCAAGGCGAAGTCTTGGGGCCACTACTCTTCCTGGTGTACGCAAACGATATATCTGAAATCTTACGCAGCAAAATCATTTTATTTTCGGATGACATCAAAGTCTAGACTAGCGTACGCACCATAGAAGATAGCCAAATTCTGCAAAAAAGTTCTTGAAGCACTTCATACGTGGTCCTTACGAAACGGCCTATCATTCGGCATCCATAAATGTAAAACGTTAAACCTCGGTAAATCTATTCGAATTCTCAGCAACTTTCATGGGTTACGAAAAGAAAGACCCAGGTGTGTGGATTAGTAACTTAAAGTTTTCACGGCAGTATTCTTGTGGTAAACAAAAACCCTCCTGCCCAAGCTTAAGC
>JACCGJ010024879.1:0-16780 GCA_013407085.1 Atriophallophorus winterbourni
CTTTTCTCTAGTCCAAAGGAAGGGTACCCTGACTGAGGGATGATGTGAAAAGTTCTGTGATCGGCACAGCTAATATAAGAGCTAGCAGTCTGATCATTTGTTGGATGGATGCTATTCAGGCCCTGTCGCTATGTTGTAGCTAGGCTAAGCCAATATAGTCTCGACCTTGTGTATCCCTCGAATGTAAAAGGTCAGTGCAGAGGGGGGCGAATCTGCGAGTAACACACTGAAGTGATGGCGCACAAGGGCGTGCGGCTTATAATCTCGGCGTTGCACGCCTTGAAGATGCAAGGAAAACAACTGAGCCTTTTTAGTGCTGGCAATGACGGCTGAGCCATCTTCTCTCCTCAAGGTACCTAAACCTTTTCGTGTTGACCCTTTGGATTGAACGTAACTGTAGTAACGTTTCGGAAGAGTACTGGTCTGTTGAGCGAGTCTCATTTTGAAAAAGATCTTTTCTGTACGTATCTTGAAAACAGCTCTATTTTGCGCTTCTTTGTAATGGGCCACATAAGAGAGTGAGCTTTTAACGCCTACATTTTGCGTCGCGATGACGTACGCTACGTGAGACGGAGGCTGACCACCATTGATGTTTACAATTTTTTCGAGGTACGTGAGGAGCGAATCGATCCTGAAGTTAAAGGATGTTTTTCTTTATCTGCCCCCAAATCCCATCCACATGGTCAATGTCTTGCCATGAAATTAGCGCTGCTGCCTGTAATAGGGCAGTAGGGGCGATCCTATGGAAGCATTGAGACACCTTAAGTGGGGGTTTACCAACCAAATTCATAACGTTGATCCGTCTAACTGTTTTATGGGCAGCATTTGTTCTTACAGCTTCAAACAGATAGCCAAATTGGATGATAACGTAATCACTTAAACCCAGTAGACCTTTGTAAGCAACGTTTTCAATTTCGTGTTCATTGCTTTCCAGAACGATATCCAAGATTGAAAATACATCGGTTCCGCGGTATCGAGTATTACATACAATGTGGTAATAACGAGGAATATCGTCTAACAACTCACTGAATATGCGTTTTCGAGGGAGTGTTCTGGGGTGAATCGTAGTGCTCCTGCATATTCGGTACTTTGGGGATTCGCTCATGATTACACGTCCACAAATGAATCACTGGAAATTATCCTTGTGATTCTGTCAAGTATGGCAAGATGTAAGTTTTTTTTGCGGCAGGACCCACGGTGTGGTAGAATATACTACTCCCGAACACAGACTTTTTCCTTTATCTATTTAGGCTGAGCACCAGAGTTTATCCCGTAACACGATGTCTGGATTCGTAATTTCATGGCACAGAAGGTTTTGGCTATATTAAAAGCTACTCCACCTCGCTGGCTCCACGGTAATGGCGAATAAGTGACCTTTCATGTAATTCTAGTTCATTATTTTTTGGCGAGTCTGTCTTAGGACCAATGCCCATTTAATTAGTAGATTTGGGGATGAGAAACGTATCCCTCACGCCTACATCATGCAAGCCAATTAAATCACTGAGGATTCGTAATTGTAGCTGATCGTGTTTGCACTGCACTGCTTAATCAGTTGCTTCACCAGCTTCTGTGACTCCAAAAAGAATTAAACATCGATCATACATCTGGTTCATTTGGGATTGTTGCTAAGTGTTTTGGTTCTTTTGACACCAGGGCACATCATCGAAAATTTTACCCATCGACGAATACGGGTTGAACTTAAGGTGGCATATAAAATTTTAAACACCGACAATCATCTCCTAAAACATTTACTTAGGCATGTTGACCCAACTCAAAAACGCAGACAATCAAAGTCTTTAAGCATCCCGAATTCTCGACTGGATATTCGTCGGAAACTTTTCCCGGTCGGAATTGGTTTTACGTGGAACCTCTTGCCCGACGAAGTCATAAGCACGATATCAATTGTAATTTTTGCAGCAAAGCTCAATTTATGCATGTCAGACAATGCGGTATTTTTTGAGAGGTCTTCCATATTTTGTTAATATGTATACCTAGCTACCCTATTTTTTGTTAAGGTGATTGCTTTTTCGACCATAACATGTCTGAGTTCTGATTTCTTTAATTTTGTTGAATCTAAAATTCCGCTACACAAATGATCTTCTAAAATGGTTCTCTTTGCAGATGATGATAAACTTTGGATGCGAATCACAACAAGCCTGGACTGTTTGTGTATACGAAGCGATTCGGATATATTAAACAGCTGGTGAGAGCGAAACGAACATCCATTCAACTTCAGAAAGTGTAAAATGCTGCAAATAGGCAAAAATTTCCCATTATAATACAAACTTGGATCGAAACAACAGGAATAGACAACAAAACAGAAGGACCTCGGTGTATGAATTAGTGGAAGCCTAAAGTCTAGCGTGCAATGCGCAGCAATGTTTAACCGAGCTAGCCGCATGCTAGGTATGCTTCGGCGTATTTTCGGAAGTTTGTCCCGTGAAACATTCCCCATGCTCACAATACGTATATTAACCCAGTGATGAATTACTGAGAACAAGCTTGCACACCATGGCTACAAAAGGACATAAGCTGCTGGAGAGTATTTATCGCAGAGCAACAAAAATGGTTGAATCTCTCCGCATCCTACCATATAAGGATCGACTGGTTCATTTTAAAGTGGATACACTGCCTCGCAGACGGGTTCGATTTGATCTAATCCTAACTTATGATATACTGAGCTCGAAGTTGCACCCTTTAAAGCAACTATATCGCCTCCGTTCAAGCCATGCCACACGTACTCACCCACTTGCATTTGAGTTTTCACATTCTCACCGGATTTGCATCGGTTCTTCTATTCGGTGCGCGTTTGTTTCCTTTTGAACTCCATACCGCAAGATGTTGTCCAATCATCTAGTGAGGCCAACCATGGAGTATGCGGTTCAGGCTTGGTCACCCTGGCTACAGAAGGACATCAGCCTCTTGCAGAGAATATATCATACGGACCACCAAGCTCGTACGTGGTTCAAAACATAAACAATACGAAGATCGGATTACAAGCCTCGATCTCATCGACTCTCGCTACCGCCGTCTTAGAGGCGACTGATTCTTATGTTTAATATACCGCATACCCCAACCATCCCCTAAATAAACTATTTAAATGACTACCACCCAGAATCAGCCGGAGTCACGACTATACAGTACTTATTCCCGACTCGAGGCTGAACTGTCGAAGGTATTTTTATTCTGTACGTGTATGTTTTACTTGGAACTCCCTACCCCCTAACGTTGCACATTCACCCAAATTGGATATATTCAAATCGAACTTGGACAACTTCATGTCAACCAATCCAAATATTGAAACAATATATTTTGCATTATAAAGCTTTGAACCCATGCACCGAAGTAAACTATACATATTTACCCTATCAAACCGGTTTAAAAAACTTTCTGCTCTGTGTATTTTTACGTGATTCCTGAACTGATCAGTAGGCAAACAAATCCCGTTTTACCAACTATGTTATTTGTAATTCGCATATTATTCTGTGGTTTTTGTAAAGCTGTGCTTCTTAGACCATTAAATTGAATTGAATTGAATTGAAACGATTTTCAAGAAAAAATTGGATATATTTATGCGTAGTGATTCCACCCTACATCCCGTTTATATAATATGATCTTTATCCAAACGAATATTTTTTCCATCATACGGAGACATTACATGACATTTTTTCTAACTACAAAACTGTCGATCTTCCTAATGCCTCAATTTTATTTTGTATACATTCATTGTCCTTATGCAAATATCCTGTGGTGTTAAACAGCTACGAGCTTTTTATACCGTAAATTCTTGAATCTTGTATCTTCGAAAATGTATTCATGGTTATACCTTACTGGAAGATTAGTCGGCTTCAATGAATATTCTTGGGAATTTGGGTACAAAGCAGCGTCCCGAGCACCACTTGGCTTTTGTTCGAGTCAGCTTCTCTAGCCTTTGCACAACTAAGTGCGACATGCAAGGCAGCAGGGAGTTGCCAGAAAGAGGTGGTGTGCACCAACTAACAGTCTAACATACTCTTTTCCAGGTTTTTCCTCAGGGTTTTCTCCCGAAGCCTTTCCCGTGATTGGGTATACTGCAAGGCAGCGGAGGTTTGAAATCAGGTTTTTTTCCCTTAGATAAAATGCCTTCCCATGCTAACGAGCTACATCTGCCCGAAGCAAACTGGTTTTCAGGCGCCAGTCACTCGCCATCGCCCCTTCTTCTGTTGGTAGAAGCAGTTCAGCGTGGCTCGGGTAGCCACTCGTGCAGGCAAGAAGCAGGACTTAGTTGTCAGAGGCTATTAACAACGCGCAACATATGGGAGCATTATATAAACAGTGGAAGCTTATTCCTGCTGCCACCCCCAGCAATGACAACCTTTGATTGCACAAACATGTTGGTAATTATTGATCATGCACAGCACGCGTTGGAAATGCAAGAATAAATTTATTTATTTATTTATTCATACATGTTAAATTATCTTGTAAAACCGTTAGATGCTAAGAAACAATTATTTTTGAAGTTTTGATATGAAACTTTTGTTTATAGCCTGTTTGAGAGGTTCTTGCTGAGAGTAATTTATGTCGCGTGTGAGAGGTCAACACGTTTTAATTTTGAAGGTTTAAAAGCTCCCATGAATCACACAATCTGCTTCGGATTATCTATGGGCTTACGATTCATTATTTCAATACTATCAATCGCATTAATTTTGTGAAGTTGTTCGTAAACGTAGAGACATCCACATGTTGTTATGAGAAATTTCGCAAAAACGTGATCAGGCACTGCTAGTAAATTCATGAGGAATCAACACTTGAAGGGATCAGTATAGCAAAAGATTGTTTGCATGTCAGATTTTCACACACAAAAAAACTTGATAACTACTGACTATAGTGGTGTCCTTCGTTATACACATATTTATACGTAACAACAATATCACGCTTAACCTACGTTTGTGTAATGACACATATTAGTTCGAAGAATTGTTATTCATATCCTGCGGTGATGATATGAATTAGTAGAGTTGGCAGTCCGTCCGTTCTGTCAATCGATGACTTACTGTTAACTCAACAGTTAAGAGTACGGAACACAGCCGAAATCAAAGGCTTATGCAGAATTCCAGCGAGCAATTTTGAATGTGTGCAGTCGTGGGCATCAGTATGTGGTTATGTGACAACAAATGAAAAAAATCAAATGTAGAGATTAGGTTCCAAAACAAGTAGGAGTTTATTGCAGAGAATGTTTCCAAAAAATCAAAGTTCGGTAAAATGTTTGAGCTTGACACGTACGATTAGAAAGTAGGTAAAAAATGTGGCGGAAAACAATAATATTTGGTAATATGGTTTAACATGACCTACAATGGCAAATCAATTCAGTAATAAAGCAAAATTAATAAACGATCGTTAATATGATGAAACAAGAAACCTTACAATTTGAATTCACGAGACGAATGAAATGTCGTTGCGTGAGTGGATGTATTTCACTAAACAGATCCAGTTCATTGTGGTGCTTAATCGCAAACCATCAAAATATTCGCAAGTTAAATACGATGATCCATAATGGAAGCACTGGACTAGAGTTTCGCTCTTATTTGAGCTCATCAGCAGTGCATATCCTCCTCCGATTCTTGCCGGATTTTAATTCCCGATCATAAACATTGTAGCGCAACGCAGTACGAAATCATTCACTGTTCACTGTTTGACCGACCGTAATTAAGCTTTTGTGAATCTTTCTACATTCTGGCACATTTGATTAGCTTTGTTTGCCAGCCCATCAGATCTCACCAGTGTTATCCTTTACCGTGTCCGATAAGAATACAACGTGGAGATTTGTTCGATTTGGCGACCACAACAGATGTTGCTGGCTCCTTCAGGACTAGTCAGGCAATCAGAGCAATTAAAATATGCCAGATTGTAGGAAGAATCATTAAATGTTATTCGGGATCGGTCAAACTGTGGACGATAGCGCACTTCCTATAGCGTGACACTACAATGCTGATAGGTAGAGGTTCGAAATATACCGGAATCTGAGTAGAAAATGCACTGATGATGACATCAAATGAGAGCTAAACTCGAGTCCGGTGCTACCATTAAGGAAAATCGTGATCAACTTTGTGACTATTTCAATGAGCTTGGCACGGATTAGTAGTCACAAACACAAAAGAACTTATTATCTACAAAAGCTTAAACAACAATGCATATTAGCTCTAATCAGTGTTAGCTTACTTGCATCAGATAGGATACCAGACGAGCAGATCTGTTCGGTTTGGTCACCAAAACAGATCTTGGGGGCTCCTTCAGGACTGGTCGAGCAACCAAAGCAACTCAAATGTGCCTGACTGTAGAAAGATTCATAAAAGCCTAATTGGCAACGGTCAAACCCTGGACGATAGCCCCGATATCGAAGTCTGAAATGCTGCCAAATGCATCGAGGAAATGTAAACTCAAAAAGACGTCCAATGTTTGAAAAATATTTCAATCTAGATCTCCTAGATTTGATAAACATTTTAAATAGAATACTTTTATTGCCGAGCTATTCATGCATTTTAAGATTCATAAACAGGTGTCAGGAACGTTGGGTATGATTTACATTCTCCCATCAATACTGTCATATTGAAGTCGAAAACGTTGTCGAAATTCATCCTGGCGTGGTTGCTAATTTGTAGTATATCGCAGGAAATGCTAGAAACCAGCTAGAAATGGAGCACGCAAATTATTGCAGTAACGTGTATTGAGCAAGCGGTTACTAGTTGGTCAAACAGTACGGCGAACAAACATATACAGTCAGTCAGAAATATAAGATCATCGGTAATTGACCAATCACGGCGACTGTAATCCTTGGGGACGAAAGGACGTAGATTTCCTGGTGATGTATCACAATGGATACGGGCCAGGCTGCCGTGTAGGTTTACATGTTCAAATTTGAGTAACGAGTGAATTGTAATTTTAGAGAAATTGCGTTCACTCTCCTGAAGAGTAGCGAGATCCTCAAGGTCCATGGTTGCGATCTGTGAAATAGATGCTCGTGATAGAGAGAGACTGCCACGACATTGCTTAGTCTTTCGATGTATCTGACGTCAGTGGTGAACTGTGCAAGATAATCCAAGTGGCGATATATATATATATATATACCTAAATACAATTCGAATAATCTGTTGGCAAGGTGATCTTAGGAGATTTCAAACAGACAAAAGGAAATATACAATTTGGTAGTAGTGGTTGCTTCAGTATAGCTTTCCACCGAATGAAATTTTGAACGCTCGATTGGCTTGTTGGCCCCCTACTGTCCAGTGCAAACTCAACTTAACTCGAACCATTGCCGTTCGTTGTGACCGAATTTCTTGGGATATTGCAAAATCCGCGATGGTCCGCTTGGTTGGAATTGCTTACGTTCATTAGGGGCTCATCATATGAAGTTGACAAGGTTTGTGAGATTCATCCGCCGTTTGTATCGTTCCAGTGAATCGTTTCGAGTGCATCAAACAAAAGTGCGACGCGGAAGTTCAGTGAGGTTACGGGTGTGTCCTCCATCACCGCCCGCACCGATGCTTTACTTCAAAAGCACTCGTGAATGTTATCGGAGGTTAGCGCCAGATTTTCCAATGGTATGTCGGCGTCCTGTACCGAAAGGACAGATGTTGTGCTAGCTGGGAGACATTTCGACCATATCTGTTTCAATCCCCATTCACGAATGGTGTCTCAGTTACGGAGGATCGCCTGTGCTTCAGCAGCTGTGAGGGATTAGTGTGTCCAACACGATCTCCCAGAGGACTTGGTGCGTGCGGGCTCCGTTAAATGTACAGAAGCTCTGCATGATTGATACTTTCAGTCTGACTTATGGGTTTACTACAGGTTTTGTTCCCAAAACGTCAATAAATTCCATAGTCACTTCTACGCGAAAGTTTGCGGTTACTTTGACGAATTTCGTATTCTACAACTTGATGCAATAGCTCTTCATTTGAGCTTCGACCAAAACAAACCACACTTGGGGATTCCACAGAACGAGAGGTAGTAGCATGATGTTGAAGTTAAATAAAAGCCTTTTTGCCGGATAGCGTGATTATAAATTAATGAATACCTGTAAATCAGTGATAGAATAACGACATAACCTTAAAAAAAATTGGAATACGCAGATTTTAATAAAAATATAATTTTTGATAAGCTATATGTATATGAGGTAAATAGTAAAAATAAAGTCTATAAAGGAAGAATCTGACAAATTCACCAAATATGATGACAAAACTAAAAATCCACGTAAAATGTTTCCAGGTCCATCAGTGATTTGATGATTGAATTCAATATTAAAACCCGACTCACAGTTTGTAGTGGTAAACCTAAAAGCTGAGCGTTAAACAAGGTGTAATGTTCTATATATGGTAAATAATTGAATGTGTAAGTGATGGGGATGTAAGCACCGCAATAAATTGGTGCATATAATAGTTGTATAAACAACTTTATAATAAATGACAGATTCCGCCAACTGCCGGTCCCAAGCCCGGGTGAAAAGGAGGAGGGTTGGGCGTGGGGCTAGCAACCCCACCCCGTAAAAGAAAACGCTGCTACAGAAACTGCAACAACAAAAACTGCACAAAAGCTGCCTGGACGGGAGGACTCCTCTTCAGTGGGGCTCATGACGCGTGCTGGTGAAAGCCTTCGGGAAGCCAACTCGCCGATAAGTCTTCTCACGACCAAGGCAAAGACCAGGATAGGGACCTGGAACATCAGAACCCTATATGAGAGCGGGAAATTAGCACAGGTAGCCAAAGAGATGGAAAGTTACAACATCAAAGTTCTGGGCCTATGTGAGACTCGATGGAATGGGAGCGGTCAGAACAGACTATCTTCAGGGGAAACCATCATCTATTCCGGACATGAAGATATGAATCATGGCCACACTCAAGGAGTGGCAATAATGTTAGCGCCAGAGGCTACAAGAGCGCTAATGGCATGGGAACCTGTCTCACCCAGACTTATGGCAGCCAGGTTCAACTCCAAGGGAAGGAGGATCACCATCATCCAGTGTTATGCGCCAACAAACACAGCCCAAGAAGAGGAGAAGGAAGATTTCTACAACTCTTTACAGGCCCTTTTAGACCGGACTCCGCGCAGAGACATGAAGATCGTCATGGGCGACTTGAACGCTAAGGTCGGTGATGACAACACAGGCAGGGAACTCATCATGGGCAGACACGGCGTGGGTACCTGCAACGAGAACGGAGAGCTGTTCACAGACTTTTGTTCGTTCAATGACTTAGTAATAGGTGGCACCATTTACCCTCACAAAAGGATCCACAAGACTACTTGGACTTCACCCGATGGGAAGACGGAAAATCAGATAGATCACTTCACCATAGACAGAAAGTGGAGGCGTAGTGTGCTGGACGTCAGAGTGAGGCGCGGCGCCGATGCAGCCTCCGACCATCACCTGCTGGTTGCAACAATGCGGACCAAGCTGAAGTCCTTCAACGATCCGTCAGGAAGAGCGTACCACAAGTTCAACACACAGTACTTGATGGACAAAAAGAAATCAGAAGAGTTCAGTGTTCGAGGCGCTGTCGGAGTTGGCCGACGAAACAATAGAAAATCACTGGGCAGGAATACGAAAGACCTGGCAGGATGCGTGCACTAAAGTTCTGGGGAAGAAAGAGAGGGAACAGAAGGAATGGCTGACGAAGGGTACCTGGGAGAAGATTAAGAAGAGGAGGGATCTGAAGATGGAAATTAGCAGATGCGGTGACCTGCAACAGAAGGCAGACCTCAAAGCACAATATTGGGAGACAAACCGGGAAGTGAAGAAGGGTGCTAGACAGGACAAAAGGAAATTTATACACAACCTAACAGAGGAGGCAGAGCTAGCGGCAAAGCAGAATAACATGAAGAGGGTATATGAAATCACCCGAGCCTTGTCAGGGAAGAGTTCCAAACCGAGCAAACCAGTCAAGGACAAAAATGGAAGAACCATGACAAGCGAGGAGGGGCAAAGGAAAAGATGGGTGGAACATTTTGAAGAAATTCTAAACAGACCACCTCCGCAAACATCTCCTGATATATCACCAGCAAAAGAATCCCTATGCATTAACATCAACCCCCCAACAATTGCAGAAATCATCAATGCCATCAAGTCCCTGAAGAATGGTAAGGCACCAGGCCCTGACGGCATCCCCTCAGAAGCTCTAAAGGCAGACGCGACAGCGGCAGCGGAGATGTTACACCCCTTCCTGGTGAAGTTATGGGAACAGGAGAGAGTTCCGGCTGACTGGAAGCTCGGGCATTTGGTAAAGCTCCCCAAGAAAGGCGACCTTTCCCAATGCGGCAACTGGCGAGGAATCATGTTGCTGTCCATCCCCAGCAAAGTACTGACCAGAATCATCTTGGAGAGATTGAAAGAGGCGTTAGACAAGAAACTTAGAACAGAACAGGCGGGGTTTAGACAAGATAGGTCATGCATAGATCATATCGCCACTCTGCGTATTATCATCGAGCAATCCATCGAATGGCAGTCTCCTTTGTACGCGATCTTCGTCGACTTCGAAAAAGCGTTTGACAGCGTCGACAGGGAGACAATATGGAAGCTAATGCAACACTACGGAATCCCGCAAAAGCTGATAAACATCATCCAACAGCTCTATGAGGACTCATCATGCCAGATCATCCACAACGGAAAGCTGACAGACCCCTTCCCAGTGAAGACTGGAGTGAGGCAAGGTTGCATGCTCTCGCCGATAATTTTCTTGATCGTCATAGACTGGATTATGAGAAGAACCACAGAGGGCAGCAACACCGGCATCCAGTGGACCCCCACCAAACATCTCGAAGACCTTGACTTTGCGGATGACATCGGCCTCCTGTCTCACAAGCAACAGCATGCACAGTCTAAGCTAACGCGCCTAGCAGAAGAGGCAGAGAAGACGGGCCTGAAAATCAACATAAAGAAAACCGAGGTGATGCGATTGAACAACCAACTACAGCAGCCACTGCATCTACAGGGGAAAGACGTGGTGGAGACTGACCGCTTTGTTTACCTTGGAAGCGTGGTCAACATTGATGGTGGCACAGAAGACGACGTCAAGAGCCGAATCAGCAAAGCAAGGGTAGCGTTCAACACCCTGCGCCCCATCTGGAAATCTAAGGCCTTGTCCCAGCGCAGCAAAGTCCGCATCTTTAACACCAACGTAAAAGCAGTCCTCCTCTACGGGTCCGAAACATGGCGGGTTACCCACAACATCACCAACAAGATACAAACATTTGTCAACAAGTGCTTGCGCCACATTCTTAACATCAGGTGGCCTGAGAAGATTTCAAACACAGACCTATGGCGTAGAACCAACCAGAACCCCGTTGATCAGGACATCAAGAAAAGAAAATGGGGTGGATAGGTCACACACTCCGCAAACCAGCTGATAACGTCACTAGGCAAGCACTAGACTGGAATCCACAAGGTAAAAGGAAAGTGGACGACCCAAGCAGTCGTGGAGAAGATCAGTCGTGAGTGAAGCGAAGGATGCCGGAATGACATGGACTCAGCTGAGGATAGCAACCCAGGACAGAGTTCGCTGGCGTGGCGTTGTTGCAGCCCTATGCTCCAACAGGAGTTCACAGGAATAAGTCAAGTAAGTCAAGTGTGTTTCGCTTGGATGACCACTTACAATGATTTGACCATCTTCCATCATCAAGGCGCGCAAGTTGAATATCATCGCTCGTGACAGATTTCTATTTTTATTCTGCTTTTGTCATCATGGTTGTTGTTAAATCAAAAACAAAACTTTGTTCTAACGCTAAGGATACTCGAGGATCCGGTGAGTGTAAAACAACCGGTAAAAGCCGTCCTACGGTTGAATCGAATAGTTCCTGTGGAAATCCTAAGTGTTCTACTACTGTTCTCGAAGGAATAGAATGCACAAACTGCTCCGTATGGTATCATTCACGCTGCTCGGGTTTAACCGCAACGGTTTTGGCTGAACATAGCTCTAATTCCACCAAACCTTGGTTTTGTAGCGCGTGTACTAATCTCCCTATGGCTCGAAGTCTACTGCATATGATAGATCAACAGTCCAAGACTATCATTACCCTCGAAGGCCGTCTTCATAAACTTGAAAATATGTTTAACGAACAGCATACTACTTCAAGCCTCGCTGTTGTTACATCACTTCCACCAGCACAGAAGTCAGTAGTTAAACCCCCCGTCACGCAGGCCCATCCCATCCATGTACAACAAAAGATCAGCACAAAGCAATCTAGTGTTGTCGCTGGCAGACCCAAACCGCTAAACGGCACAAGCATCAATAATGTTTTGACCGCGCGAGCTTCTAGTCCCATGGCAGTGACGTCGAAGGTTTCGGTAGCACGAGCGGAGGCACTTACCGTGATTTGCTCCAATGTCCCCGAGACTGATTCACCCAGCTTCATAGCGCGTCAATCTGAAGATGTGGAACAATGGAAAAAGTTGTGTCATGAGCTAAGTCTTAACATAGAACCGGCTAGCATGGTCCGCTTGTCAAGAAACCAGAAATCGGCACACGTTGGTGAGCCAAGATTGTTGCGCATCGTGTTAAAATCGTTAGCAGATGTTGAATCCGTTCTTCTATCCGCTTACATGCTTCGAAACAGCTCGTCCCCCATCCGTATATTCCCCGATATATCATGGGCAGATAGGCAAGCGAAAAAGCAAGAGAATTACGATTGGAAACACGAAAGTGACAAAAAAAGCATCTTTGTTCATGGCGTTCCTGAACTGAATGATAGTGATCCTAACAAAAACACCACTCATGATTGCGAACAGTGGCGCTTCTTACAGCAATTGAGTAAAATTACCGATACCTTAACTACTTCCCTGAAGCGTTTGCCAGCTTCTCCCAGCTACCAAGGATCTGGTCCTCGCATACTTAAGGTCACCTTTCAATCTGAATCTATGGTGAATGACGCTTTGCAACAATGGTATCGACAAAGGCATTGTGCTCCAGCAGAAGTTCGTCTTCGCTCGGCCCTGGAAAAGCGGATTAACAGTAAACCGCGATTGACGCCACCGCTTCCATTAACCGAAACGAATATGGTGCAGACGGACTCGACGAACCAAAAAAACTCACAAGAGCCGATCCAAACGGGATCGGCGGTCTAGATATTCGTATAAATGATGCTGCTCCTAACCTTACGCGTGAGGGCTTGAACTGTCTCTACACGAACGCGCAGGGTTTACTCAGCAAACTTGCAGAACTTCGCTTGAGGCATGCTGCTCGTCATTTTGACATAATAGCTGTATCCGAAACGTGGCTAAGCTCTTCGATCACTGACGCCGAGGTTTCTCTCACTGATATGTCCATTCTCAGGAACGATCGTCCAACTAAAGGGGGCGGTGTTCTTCTATACTATAATTCACGTCTTTCTTGTGAGGTTCTCCCGCAAGAGCAACTTAGCGTGGTGGACTCACTTTGGTGTCGCTTGCAACTTAAAAATAGGGACTGTGCAATTGTTGCGGTAATATATCGTCCACCGAATACTCAACGCCTCATTGATGATGTCATTATTGCATCCATTCGCTTCGCCTTATCACTACCCCACTCGCACGCATTGCTGATGGGGGATTTTAACTCTCCTGAAGTCGTCGGCGAACCCAGCCCAAATACGTTTGCTGCGGATCTGGATGATTTCATCAGCAGTCATCCTTTGTACAACCACGTTAATGTTGCTACACGCTTTCGGAGTGGCGATTGTCCATCTTTACTCGATCTAGTGCTGACTAACGAGGAACTGATGGTAGAAGAAATTCATTATGAACCGCCCTTAGGAAAGAGCGACCACGTCGTCCTGACATTTTTTTCGTTTCTTACGCCGAATTCCTTGACGAGGAGGTACCCCTGTTACGGGTAGTTACGGACTACAAGGCGTTTCAAGAAATTGTCACTGCTAACAATTTCGACTTCATGTTAAATGGCGATCCTGAGCTCACCTGGTCCAGATTTGTCTCCCAGTGGCACTGTCTCCTGCAACAATCATCGACTTCCAAAACAGTCAAACGACGTATCCTACGTACTTTCATTCGTAGTAGAACTCGTAAGTGGATCTGCTGCAGAAACGCTGCTTGGAGTAAGTTCCGATCGGAAGAGTGTGCGCGAAATTGGGAAGCATATCGACAATTACGCAACCACTGTACGTCTCTAGTGCGTCAAGATAAGCTGGATTACCATAACAAGTTAACTGCACGGTTTCTGAACAACCGAAAACTGCTATACCGTCATATAAATGACAAAAGAAAAGTGAAAACTGGAATCCCCCCACTGAAAATTGAAGGCGGCTCCACATCGACTTCTATGGAAGCCGCAAATACACTGAAGGATCACTACATGCCGGTATTCCAGAATTGCCAACCATCTTCGTTGAATATCACCCCACCCCCACCTAGACTCTCTACTATTCTGTTCACCGCTGAACGTGTATATAAAAAGATCATGCAGCTCCGTGAAAATTCATCACCTGGAGTAGACCGGATTACACCGAAAGCATTGCGTGCGGTTGCTGTGCAACTTTGTGAACCACTTTCCATGTACTTCCAACGTCTGTTCGATATCTCCCATGTTCCCGAAGATTGGAAACAGGGGATCATAACCCCGATATATAAAGGTGGAAACCGCAGTGATCCTGCAAATTACCGCCCAGTCACCCTGCTCCCTGTGCTTTCCAAAGTAATGGAATCTATTGTATCCGATGATTTGATGGCTTTTATGGAGAACACGAATGCTGTCGCCATCGAACAACATGGGTTTCGCCGCGGACACTCCTGTACAACAAACTTGCTTCTGGCGCGGGACAGCTGGACCAAGGCTGTTGATGCGGGCCATGGTGTCGACGTTATATACTTGGATTTCTCCAAAGCTTTTGACCGTGTTAACCATGCTATTTTACTGCAAAAGCTTGGCCTACTTGGAATTGGTAACCCACTTTTGTCTTGGTTAGCCGAATTCCTCCGCTCCAGGACACTCCGCGTTCGCGTCAGACAATCGCTCTCCGATTGTTTTTCAATACAATGCGGATTACCCCAGGGCTCTGTACTCGGTCCGCGTCTGTTCTTGATGTTCATCAACGACATTGGAGCATGTGTGAACTCGCCGTTTCTGATGTTCGCAGATGATATCAAGCTATGGCGCATCCTCTCTTCCTCGAATGATTGTGATGACCTGCAAGCCGATCTTACCTCACTTAATAACTGGGCAACGTCGAACCAGCTCCCTTTCAACCCACGAAAATGCCGATCTCTCCGCATCCGTCACTCTGGCGAACCTAGTTACAAGCTAGGGAACACCGAACTTTCGGTGAGTATGCTAGAAAAGGACCTCGGCGTATTGGTTCAAAGTGATCTTGGGTGCTCAGCCCAATGTTCCCTCGCATCATCAGTCGCCAATCGCAACGTAGGGCTCCTCAAAAGGGTATTCGGGTCTTTTGACCGCCGCCTCTTTTCCTCGCTCCTACACGCGTACATCAGACCCCACCTGGAATATGCGGTATCCGTTTGGTCTCCATGGTTAAAGCGTGACCATCACGTCCTAGAGAAGGCTCAACGGAGGTTCACAAAGCTCGTCAAAGGACTCAGTTTACTGAACTATGAGGACCGCCTCCAGCAACTCAACGTGTTCCCGATCAGTTACCGTCGCATCCGAGGTGATCTGATACTGGTTTTCCAGATCCTTAAGGAGAACAAACATCCGTGCCATGGACTGCTTTTGATGGCACCCAGTTCCGGAACCCGGGGGCATGTTTTCAAGCTAGCCCACCAGCCCAGTCGGTTAAACTGCCGTAAATTTTTCTTTTCTGTCCGTACCCCTCGTTTTTGGAATGATCTACCAGTTTTTGTCGTAACCTCCCCATCGCTCTCGATTTTTAAAAAGCGGCTTGACGCTTATCTCTATTTTTCTCAACAAGTTTAATGGATTCTCTTTTTTTTCTTCCCGATACTGCACCCATTTTCCTCTTCCTTTCCAGATACGTTTACGGAACCTCGCCGATTCATCTCCCCCTGTATTGACTGTTATGATACATAACCACACCCTTTACTGAACTTTGGCGATTGACGCCGAACCCGCTGAACTCCACCCGACCCCCTGTACTGACTATCCTATGGTTATATTTTAAGCTCATAGCTTTTGTACCATAATATACTATTGACTATTGACTATTGACTATTGACCATGGAATGTTACCTCATTTGTGCAATATTCAATTTTCGCTTTTGTAACGAAGCGTCATTTCTTATGTATCTTTTGTATTTTGCGCCAACATTATCGTTAGCTTTCATATCGCACAACACGTAGAAAAGGATGTCGAACTCTTTCTACGTTCATATTGTGAATAAGAATGATAATGTTGGTTATTCTATTTCATATTATATTAATTCTCAATCCCTTTGTTTTGTCGGACTCTAACCCGCGCTCGTCGGAGTTCGTTTCCCCTTTGGCCGCCGCTAGCTGCTGCTACGCGGCCATCGTCTTCCAGCCAACTGGCTGCGCATCACACAAGGACCTGTGAACAATCATCCAGCGACCCAGCTGCGCATCAACCACAGGACTTGTCTACGACAATCTATTGTACCGCGTGCCTCATCCCATACACCTTTTCATTCCACCTTTCGGAGTTCTCGCTTGGTGTGTGCTATCGCTGTGCTTGGGGTAAACTGCAACGTTACCTCAATCGCTACATTTGGTGACGAGGGTGGTCGTTCCTCTACGTGCCGTCTGAAGATTTTTCATCATCAAGATATGGCGCTGGATTCAACATTCTCACCTCTCGATTTTTTATTTTGTTTTTTTCCGATGCTTTCTGC
>JACCGJ010024880.1:0-18504 GCA_013407085.1 Atriophallophorus winterbourni
CGTAACAATAATCAGCTGTCCCACTTTTTCCAAACGTCTTTTTATCCAAGGTACAACCGGACCAAAGTCTATCTTATGCATTTCAACGCTCCAAAATACCACCGAACTCTATTTTTGACTACATGGCAAAATTAGCATTGACTGACAGTTTACACTTCACTCACGAACTACCATCAGGTAACTGACTCAAAAGTATTCACTCGATGAGGCTCTCGAAGGGTTAGGTGAACATTCACTTGGAACAATCGTTGGAGAGCTACGAAGCATTTGATTCTTGTCCTTAATCGTCGTGATCAAGATACAATAGAGGCTGTTGAAGAATACCGCGACAAAATACCGATACTGGGCAAGATGAAACAGATGACCACCCCCCCTAGGGGTACACGGCCTGAAAATTCGGCAATAGTAATCTAGGCGTCTTTGTGTAAAGTCGATAGGAATGCCGAAGCTTTAGAGTGACTTTTCTAGAAATTCCACTCACAGTGAACCGGCATTTCGGTTCCTTTCACCAGACAAGTTAACAGGATGAAGCGATTGTCAATACAAACCGCTAGAATAGCTCAAAACTGCGAATGTCGTTCCAACCGTTACACATATGCTGCGCAGAATCATACACGAATAATCTTTCATATCTTCATTACCCGAATACTACAGCAGAAGCATTTGTGAACCTATTGGTTCTTTCATCGTGGCTAGAGAATGATGTCTTTGAAAGATGACGGACTTTTATTCTAAAGTCCCAGCCGATTTCGCTTCAGTCGTTTTTTATCTAGAGAATGCGCACCGGCAATTGATAGTCTACTTGACGCCGATATTTGTTGACAAGCTAAGTGACACTAATGTAAAGGGTGGGTGGATGATTACGCCAGGTCACTATGTTGCTTAAACAGGCTTCAAGGTCACTCGATTCACCATGACCCAGGCCACACCTCTCGCGTTCACTCCTACTTGCGTCTCGATTCATCCCCTGGGTCAACCATCACCTTCAGTCCACGAATCTCACAACATATAAGACTTACAATTGGGCAAACGCGTTTATTGTGCACATAAAAACAAAACAAAACACACGGCTATTTTGTACAAGCAAATATGGTTAAAACACGCTGTGCTCGGCATGCGTGTACCAATTGTCACTTTCATCTGATTTGCCAATCAGTTCAATTCAACCCCTCACAACCCATGGCTGGTTTGACCGACCTTGATGAATGGCATATCGTTCGATAGGATGCTGATGAGGATGTGTTGTCGCTCGAACCGTTCTCATGCAATTCTTCCGCAATCCGATTTAGTAGAAGTTCAGGATTGCCGTCGTCCAGCGCACCTTGCTCTTGTGTTGTGCTGCCGCAATATCCGAATGCTCGTGATTAACACCCACTGCTACTACACTTCACACTTCTACTCCATGTGAGTAGTTCGGTGCAATCACCGGGATGCCCACAGTTTTGTCAATTCACATTTCAATTTAGCAAATTTATCACCTGTACTGCCATTTGGCCGGGTCACGTTGTTCAAGTTGTCCGCATTTAGTGTTTGCTCATATTTTGTCCGAGATTCATTACTTCGGATTACGCTACGTAACGTATGTATAACGGCATTAATGACAGATGTTTCACCTTTGTAGTAAGCTAAATCATTAAGACGGATCGTTGCAAGATTTTGCCACAATTTACCAATTACACATAGCTACAACTTGCAAATTAAGTACCCCGCCATGCCAATTGCATTCTAAAAAGTTGCTGAACTCGAGATAAACGCTAGTATTCAGAGATACAGCGGACGTGGCGTTTAGAAAACAATTAGACTATTCCCCAGCCAAGCCACAAAAATGGACCAGGGCAAACTGCTGAACAGTCTAATGGCTGGGAAGTTGATAAATTGCCACATCAAAGAGCATGCGAAAATGGCCGTGTGACGAGCAGCTCGTTATCACCGATTATCAATTTAGCCCGGTGATATCTGGATAATAAAGACGCATTGCTCCGCTGTTTGTCAATGAGATGGCAGGCTTGATCGGATAAACAGCAATAGTCCGTGTTAGAACGATATATTCCGTTTATCGTTGAGTTCCGTGGCCCTTTCAACGAAATAACTTACCGATGATTAGCGGAATACTCAAGAGCCAAGCGACACCATCGCAAATGAGATAGCTTTCGAACGAATCATCTGACCTGTAGTCGAAAAAACCGTTGATAGACCGAAATAAAATGCTCCTCAATAAGCAATGTTAACTGATTGCTTGTTGAAATCTTCTAATTTCATCGCGTTGCGTTAGCATCCGTTGAATTAAACCATGTATTCGACTGCAACAGTGAGATCGTTCTACCGAAATTCGATATAAACACAGCTCCGAACTTTCTCGTCAGTAATACATCGATTCTGGAGTCAATCACGAATGGAGTTTCCCCTCATTGTTACAGCCGTTAGCGTACAACAGGTTTAGGCACATTTTCTTGGCAGAGAACGAAACTGCGACGAGTCCCTATGAAGGCGGGTATTTCAGCACTGCGCCATCACGGATCTCAATGTCTGACCACTACAAGTATTTGCGTCGTGAAGAGAGTGAGTCTAAGTAAAAGGAAATTATTTCAAGTTTGACTGCTTTGCAACTCTCCGTTCTCTCTACAGAAACGGATGAAAACAGCCCCATCATCGCCAACCGATCAGTAACATTAAAATAGCTGTTAGGCGGAGCTTCGAGAGCGGCAACCAGATCAGTTCATGCGAGCTTGGGTCATTCTAAAAGATGGAGTCCCAAATATCATGAATTTCTCCTCCGTATTCGAAACGATCACTTATCCAGACAGAACATTCCATCCTCTGATTGCATCAGTTGACAAAGTTAAATGCACTGGAAGACAAAGTGCTCTACACTTGTAATTTGAAAGCTGACCAAACCAACATAGTCGGCTATTCTATTTAAACCGAGGTCTACTGCTATATGTACCTCGGAATATAAGTCCCAGATACCATCTTCCATGTTCAGAAAGTGCTGCGTTGGATACAAAGCGTGTGAATGCTCGAACTTGTGAGCACCACGTCAACTTTATCTAATATCGAGACCTGTTTCTAAGTTTTGTATCTGGTTTACGTGATACACTCAGTGCAGTGTATAATGCGAGAATCGGTTGAGGCTGAATGACCCGTCTTTGACACATTTCAGCTGGATCGCATTGTACAAGTCCGGTTGTTTGGAACTCATAGCGCGTACCGCAAATTCCACAGGAAAACGAATTTTTTTCGAGTTCGATCAAGATGCTACGCACTTTGATTAAGGTTTTAGGATTATAGTCTGCCGATGATAACTTCTGACCAGCACATCGCTTATTAAAAGCGAGATTCCACGATTGAAAGAGCTGTGTGTTTAAGTTCAAATTGTTTACAACACCTTAATGATTTAGATCGAGCTAGTCAGAAGAATGTTACACAAATAAACTGGATACGCGTCTATATTGTCTCGATCGATCTCGGTGAGTTGGAAAAACGGAATTTGTTGTTTGCTACGAATCGTAAGAGGTTTTCCGAAGAGCAGTTCATTCCCCCGCCATATTAGCACACATTTACTCTTTCAAAACCACAGCGAAATACGACGTCCAAATACAGAATCACGAAGTGACTCATCGTCAATCACACAAAACATACTGATGATCGACCAAACAGCCAGAAACCGGTTGTGGTGTTAACTGTGGGTGATGTGAACAATACAACAACACATTAGTTAATTTTAAATGTCTTGAACGCTTGACTCGGGATCACTTTCTAATTCTGTATTTGAAAATGATCGTTTTCTGTAAGAACCCTATTTAACACGAGTCATTTTAGCGTCTTAAGCGCATGCCTGGGAATCACTTTGTGATACTTTATTTGAACATCGTGGTTGATCACACGAACCTTATTTGAAGTGGCATTGAAGCATAACTTTGTGTACCACTCTTCCGCGGTTACGAGGTTCACTGAACCAAATCTCACTGTCTCCATCTGACGACGACAAACAGTCAAAAACAGGTGGTGGTACGTAAGTGAGGCACACTTTAGGTGGGGATTTTCTTCTGAGCATTTCACCATTGTTCGTCTGGCGTTCCGCCTCTTGGTAGTCTTCGCAAGAGATGAACGAAAGCTGAATGCTTTGATTTTACGAAGCACACGTAGCATTTTGAAAATATCGTAGATGAGTAAAGTGAGTTATGCAGTAGTAGTTTGTTAAAGCTGGTTTATAGAACATGTTCCACTATACCGCGTCACCTACACTGGTTAAGTCATGCGAAGAGACGGGGAAATGATCATATTTCAAAATATCTACTCTCTAGTAAGTTAGAGAGACCATACCTGCAGTGCAGAGAGAAAGCAAGGTAATTCAAGGTTTTTAATGGTCTAAAAAGCAACATGCTTAACAACAACCATAGGATGGTAAAAATTGAAATTTAAGTGTATAAACAATATAAGGAAAGATAATTTTTGCTAGTGAACGTAGATTACGTTGACCGTGCAAATTGAGCCCGCCAACCGAGTACTGCTTATCGCGTTGTTGTTGGCATCATTCGGTCAATGTCGACCATGGATATACATAATAAAGACACGAAGTTTTCATGTTCCACAGCCCATCGAATGGATAAATAGTACTATTCTGGAGGAACAAGCTTTCCCGTAGCGCTCACAGCGATACACAGTACTCAATCGAACGCTGCACACCGATGGCGTGATCTACGATTAGCGGCTAAGAGCTGTATCTGATCTTCCTCAGCTTGCAGACGACGCTTTATACAATGCTTCTAATGTGAGCAGTCAAGAGCAAGTTCTTCCCAACTAGCCGGGTCAATGCCAAGAGCTTTCTTGTCACTTTTGCAAACGTCTTTGTACCGCAAGTGCGGTCTGCCCAATGGTCGACTTCCTGATTGCAACTCACCATAGAGTAGATCTTTCGGAATACGACCATTTTCCATTCTATAGACTTGACCAAGCCACCGTAGGCGGAGCTATCGTAGTAGGGTGAATATGCTCCTTATATCAGCAATGGTTACCTTTTCTACCCACGATATGTTCAAGATACGGTGGATGCTTTTTAAATGGAAAGCATTCAGCTTCCGTTTGTGTCTTGCGTAGATTATCCAGGTTTCACTGCCGTACAGTAATTCATTTCGTACACACGTGCTGTGTACCATCAATTTTGTCTCCACAGTCAACTTGAGGTTTCCCCAGACAAAACTCAATCAGAAAAAATTACAGCTACTCTGCCAATGAATCTGCGCTCAACATTTTCAAGTGCATGCCGTAAAACCATGCCGTCCTTAGAATACGGCGAAGTGCTCGACCCATCTTTTCATCTGCTGAGTTTTATAGGCAATCGGGTTACCAGAAACTGGCCTAATGTCTCTTGATCCCATTATATTTACCGCGAAAATTAACAGTATCACTGTGTGCGTTGTGATAAAAGATCAATAATATTGTACTGTTTATACATTTTCATTGCTTTGGATTATAAGTGAAACAGATTAACCTAGGGTGTCGGTACGAACAGTGTTCAGGTTTAAATGGCATTTTCTTGACCAATCCTGAGTTATCTATGATAAACAGACGATATCAAGACAATTGAACACGCCCAAACCTAAAAGCGGTTAATTCCTAAATTGCTTATTTTGTGTGCATGTGTGAACAGCGTCCGCTGACCCACTGCTTGCGTGATCCATGTGCACATTAGGTGTTATGCACGTTAATCCTTATCCGCTGCAGAACCGAACGCTAGATTGATGAGATATCACCTTTATACCAAAAAGACTTACTATAACCGATTCATTGCAAACTTTCTTTTCATGATTATGAGCTCCCGATCTGTCTCGAGTATTTTCAAATACCTTGCAGAAAGAGATTAACCATTCGAGATGTACACCCATGATCGACATCGGCCAAAAACGAGGCGAAAAATAACAACTGTACAGACGCTTATAATTTATTTTATCTTTTACACTCTTCGCTTGCAGTGTTCCAAATCTATTTTAATGAGAATGGCTTATTAATATTATTAGTAAGAGATGGGGATGTGAGCACCAAAATATATTGCTTATTACTATTATTCTAACGCATAGGTACCGTCCACTGCGTCGGGAATTAGTAAAATGTCAAGTTTCATCGAACACTCTACCAAACCAGATTATACCGCTCTTAGAACATCTGTCTACTGATTATCATTCACCAAATTTGGCGCCTACTATCTATATCAAGAAGAATTGATCTCGTTAATGTGATATGTACTAGATCTCGTCGTTATTTTTCAAATGATTACCGATTTATTAAACATTATTAGAGAACTGGAATTTAGTATGATGCTTTTATTCATTCATTAATCTATTAATTCATACTTTCAACGCATCTATTTTCATGTTAGACATCTTTTGCTCCTACAACAACGCTATATAAACAAAGGGATAATATCTTTACCCCTTCCAATTATCCGAAAGTTACGTAAGGCGGATGAACTATCGATAATGACGTCGTTCGAATCAGCCTAAAACTCGAGGACGCCATCAATTCAACAAAATTATTGGCCCATCACCATCATGAGGCAACAGTATGGATTGGCGGACAAAGTGCCAACCAACACAAAACAGAAAAATCTGATAAACAAAGGTGTAGAAAGGCCAAGAGTGAAAATACGTATAATAAGCAACTTCTAATAGTTTCAACGCACACACAAAAAGCTACAATACCGCCATTAACACCGGTTAGTATAGATAGCGCATAAGGTTGCCAAACACGTGTTGGGCTGATCTTTTGGACCCCACCCAACTAAACCAACATTCCCTGCTAACCCTAGATCTAGGGTAAACCCCTTTCTCCCAATGGCCGTGCCATTGACTGGTACCCCAGTTGTTCCTCCGAGTCTCTATCAGGCTCTGCGAATAAAACCAGGTAGGATGAGTTGTGACGATGATATGAAAGCACAAGCCTGATCCAGGCAAAGTGCCGCACAGTCAGAGACTGCACATGGGCTAAGATACTGTCAGGTTGCCCATGCCTAGACAGATATGATGGGGAAATAGAAATGGTAGTGAGACTCCAGGGTGTTTCAGCATGCAGGTCACTACCGCTGGCCAATCAATTCAGCACGATGTTAGCCGCAGAGCACAGCAATGCTGCAGGATTGCACATCCGTGCGACGGATTGCTTATGCGTGTGACGATGCAATCATAAAGCGTGTTATAACCATCACAAATGAGCTAGCATTTACATTTTTTCGAGCCCAGAACCTATCGGTCCTAGCATCACCTACCTACATTAGCAAGAAGATACAACCTGATCATTCCTTCGCAAGTGCCGAGTGTAAAAATGGAAAGACGACGTAAATCGACATCTTGGATCAATCAGGTCTAGCAATCACATGGGGTACACACGAGTGCGTTGTACACTAGAATTTTTTTATGGAAAAATCATCACGTGGTTTCCACAAATGGCGGTTAGCAAACAATACGGATGGTTTGCGTAAACTCTGTGAAGCGTGTTCTGAACACGACAATCACATGTAGAACATACATCATGAGTAGGGGCTAAGATTATGCAATATATAGGTGTAATTATGAAAGAAATGTACATCAAGTCGGGCTCCTTATAATGTGTGATTCATCTTTATGCGGCTCCTAATATGTAGAATGTGCAACATCAAAATATTTTGAAACCAACTACTGAAAAATATCAGTAACATATAATTCATATACTTGATAGCTTCCATGGAGAACACACTCTTGTTACCTTGCTCGACGAGACCAGTGTCTTCGCAACAATTCCACCCAGCAAACGCAGCTGATCCGATAGTTTCAACAACATCTGCAGGATACGACGCAGCGTACCCGTTGGAATCGATATCCTACGATCCAAATCTCATTTCAACACACGATACTTCCTACGGTTTCGGTACCCCGGGTTGTTATTTTCACGAAAGAACACTGGACACGATGTATACCGATGGCCAATGTGCTTTGCCACGCACTAATCGTCAAGATTGGAGTACCGTCTGTTCAAGTGCACTTGATTGCTTACAAACATGGCTACAACGACCACTGGACGCTTACGAAAGTGCGACGTGCGGAAGATGGACAACACCCAGTGACGTGGAACAAACAAGCAGGTAACTATGATGTTTTACGGTTTCGCTAAAAATGATGGTTCACCAATCCCCACTCAATGTATACGGACGGGACATTGTTGAGCTCTCACTGATGGCTTATAGCTGTTCGAAGTGATTTTAGAGTGCACCCCATGAAAAGGCTACAAGATCCTAAACTACTACCAAATACACACTTGAATCGTATCATTCCAAAGAGCCAGTTCTATTTCCAAAAGGGAAAGAAGTGATTAAGTGGTGCTATAAGTTTTCGGATTCATTTCACATCTTACAGTACTTATGTGCTGTGCGGCTAACACCGTGCTAAATTGATTGGCCATTGGTGGTGAGCTGCATGCTGAAACAGGCTGGAGTCTCACTTCCATTTCTATTTTCTTTCTCATGCCTGTCTAGGTCTGGGCAAGCTGACAGTATCTTAGCCCAGGTGCAGTCTGACTGTACGGCACTTTGCCTGGATCAGACTTGTGCTTTCATACATACTATTATATATATATATATATATAGGATCCAGGTACTTTAGCCCAGTTCAGACTTTTTGCGAATAATTACTTTAATGGGATCCCATTGAGAACAGTCCACTTGTGCATGTTCGTGTCAGGGGATCTGAGTATAACTAAACACCTGAATACACTTACACGCATCGATTGATTCATCGCTCAAAAGTCTCTGTAAAAGGTCAACTCTTAAAAATTGATTGTTATTTTACAGCCAAGCAAACATCTTCACACGTCACCCAACTGAATCAACTCCCGAACGAATGAACCTAGACAATGACCTTTCCAAAGGGAATCAAAAAGTTGCCGTCCCCCGGGTAGCGAATCTGCCTGCTACAAACAAACGGACACAAGCGAAGTGGCGCTCGAAAAATAGTGGACACATTAAAAAACCATTGAACGCATTCATGCTGTTCATGAAGGAGATGCGAGCGCAAGTCATGGCCGAGTGCACGTTGAAAGAGTCGGCCGCAATCAACCAGATTCTCGGACGAAAATGGCACGCCTTGTCTCGCGAGGCGCAAGCGAAGTACTACGAGATGGCAAAAAAAGAGAAGGAGCTCCATCAACAGCTTTATCCCGGATGGTCAGCGAGAGACAATTACGCCACACAAGTTCGCCGTCGAAATCGAGCTCATGCGAGTGAATCGAATTCACATCAGGGAAAAGCGTGGAGTACCAAATCGAGTATAATGCAACAGGAACAACGCTACGGAAGCACACGACATGAATTCTCGCATTATACACAATCCGGACAAGACGTCCCAATCATGACCAACACCGGATGGCTCAACCATGCGGCACCTCCAAATCGATCGGTGGAATGGACGATGGACATGAAGATGTCATTGTCGCGAGGGGCGACTCCAGTTTCATCGATTGTGGACACTGAGGAGCAGGGTTGGATCTACCCAGGGTCCAGTGAGTTAATATTACGCACTGAAGCCTTACGGTGTTCCGTTTAAGAGTTGGTGGTATTTCCGAAAAATTACAATGTGATGAGTTAAATAGATGGTGTCTGTGATCATACAGTAAATATAATGCCTCAACAGTTTCGTCGGCGATATAATTGCAAAAGTTTTGGTGACCAGCGGAAACAGTATGCTAATCTTTCAATTGAAATGTAAGACCGGGTCCAAAATGATCAAGACACAATGCATTGCTGATTTTACCATTAACGACTCGCTTTGCACAAGGCAGTACAGGTGGTCTCGTGTTTATTGATTACCGTGATACCGGTGCTCACAAACTATTGCTTATATTCGGTTCCGTTAGCAAGACGCGGTAGAAGTGAGTTTCATCACCAAACAGGGTTAAAGACAGCGTAACTAAATGTCCGATTAATGTGATCCTCAAATTGAGCGAAAATGTACCAAGGATGTGAGCATCGAGTTATGCCGAATTTATGCGTGTTTGTGACTACACATCACTATCAGATAGTTCAAAAAATCTACAAAATTGATTACAATGGTCTACAACGGAAGCACTATGCTAGAATTTCGCTCTTGCTGGAGTCAACCAGAAGTGCATACCGATTCATGGGATGAGAATTGAACACTCGCCCAGCACTATTGTATTCCGAACTGGATGGCGACCAAGCAGTTATGAATTGTGCTTCAGAATAGCACATACCAGTAACTTTTATTTCAGAGCAGTCGTGAAGGCATATACATATATATATATCCACAACGATGGTCCTCAGGTTAAAATGATCAAAAAATATTGCGCTTTTGGATGTGCTAAGGAAACACGTTGGTCCTGTTGCCCTGAAGTAGAATCCAAACGATCGTATAGTCATCAGACTAGAGGTTATAAACGTCAATTTCAAGTTAACCGAGACCGGAAGAAGTTCCCAATAGTCTACAACCGCGAAGAAAACAGAGGTAGCAACTATCCGAAATGGAATAATTTCAGTATGGGAAAACAAGTGTGGGTTTCTAAAGATTCCATGGATAAATTTGGGCTGTTTTAGTCAGAATTCCAAGGTCCACGCAAGACCTTACACATTGGTCAACCGAATACAAGATAACTTTACTACTTTTCAGCTGCACACGATGCCCAGATTGAAGGCAAGTTTGAGGACATTCGTTAAACAGCATGTTGACTTAATTGCCACGACTAAAATTCAGCTGTATAATCTGACGTAACTTTATTCTAATGTTGTCCTGTAAATCTTGCTATATGGAATGCCTCTGGCAATAAAGTGGAACAAAGAAATCTCTGGTGTGTCACTTTCCCTATTTCTTGCTGAAGCTTGTCTGTGCCAATTAATAGTCAGTTAAATTGCGCGGCATTACAGACTTTAAATTTATACGTACATGTCACAATTTAAATAAAGAAGGATAGTTGTAATAAGGATAACAACAGTCAGAGTAACCACCTTATACACACATATCTTGTGAAGGGAATTAAAAAGGTAAGGTTTAAATTAGGCTATACGGTGAGTTGACATGGTGCCACGTTTTTCATATATTCGAACTACTCATAAGTGACAAACTCAAAGCAATCGATTTCAAGATCTCGAGGGTGAGCACCACACGGCCATAGCGTCGGTATCGATTTTAAAACCAGATTAATGCGAAAAAGTGCAGTAGCGGCTTAAGATCAACAGTCAAATCCCTGCAACAAGATTTGGGGCGTGATTATAAAGAAATTCTCTGCGCTCTTGCATCGTCCAGTAAAGGAAAAATTGGTATTAAGAGAGTATAATTGAGTTAACCATCCACGATTTCATGAAATATACCGACAAAATCGTTTCTATGTTGATCGAGGGTTGCAAAACTTCACATATTCGTGATACATTTTAGATCATTTGGCCACTCCACACCGTTACGAGTTTGGGAAAGAAACACAATGGGGAGCCGAAATATCCAGGTGAGTTACACGTTTGACACGATTAAAAGTTGTGATGAACTGAAGTTGTTAACAGAGAAAAAAGTTAAACCTGCTTTCTCAATGTTCATGTACTACTTAGATTTGTTTTAGAGCTAAAACAGAATTCACGATTTCAAGCAGGTTTTTGCAAGGAGAACCGATTTGTAGGAACTACATTATGTCACAAACCAGATGCATTTCTCAAAATTCCCTTTCAAGTAAATCACAAACAGGATTGGGCATCCATAATTGGAATTATATATATATATATATAGATATATATTATAATATATATGATCTATAGATATATAATTATCTATAATATAATATATATATATATATAATTATATATATATATATGACCAAAATTCATCTCTTTTCACACTAACATTCGTTCCGGATAGATCATAATAAGTTAATAACCTGAAAATATGTTAAGCAGTACACTTGGATCAGACATTTATGGTGACAGGAATGCGCAAATGGGTTGAAGCAGTTTTTGCGGGCCTTGACAAAAATTCGATATAAAACCAAGTGGATAGCGGAACACACTCGACCTGATTTCAGAATGGTACAGTATCATAGGACTCGCGCGTCCCTTACTCTTCTTGATTCACACTAGTTGATAATTTTCTTTGTATTAGGCGGCATGATGCATAATAGTATGTTACCAACTGTCAGCGGTCTTGAAAATCAGTTCTAATGTGCATGTCGAATGAGATCGGAAACTGCAACATCTAGTATGAAGTGCGGCACTGCATTAACGCTAAAGACACTTCATATCGCTCATAAGCTTGCATGTCATTCTATAAAAAAATATTCATTTTAAACAATGAGCCGTTCAGATCAATGGTTCAATACTGCGAAAAGACGAAAAATTAGACCAGAAATAGTAGCACTTAGTGTAAAATTGAGAAAGGCTGTGGCTCAAACCCCATAGCTTGTCGAGTTGATCGATAACCACGGCAGAGCTTTGCACGGATGTGCAATCGTACAGTACTTATGTTTGTGTGGCTAACACCGTTTTAAAATGATTTGCCACCGGTAATGAGCTGCATGAGGAAACACGTTGGAGTCTCACTAACATCTCTATTTTCCTTTCTTACATCTATCTAGGCATGGGCAACCTGACAGTATCTTAGCCCACGTGCAGTCCATGACGACACGATACGGATAGTGATATTCAATCAATTTTCTACTGCCGCAACGATGTACCATGACAAGCTTTAGCCATCGGCTAAAATAATAAATTGTAACCCGAATAATATAGTGTACTTTAACGTTGTTTGGTTAAAATGTATGAAGTGATCTAGCAAGCTCTCTATATTCGGGCCTTTTTGCCAATGAAACAAACTATAGCATCAAACAGTTGAGTGATATCAGTACTTGGTCACATAAAGTCAAAGTACGGTTTATGCGTGGTAAAAATTAATTGTTACGAAAAACAACATAACATTTGACATTAGGAAAACTAATACAGCACATTATTTCACACACATAAAGATACGTCAGATATTCAATCTTTGCCATTTCTTTAACTTTCCAGTGTCCCTATAATAACGGGACAGTACAACAACAACCAAGGAGTCTGCACACAAGATTACGAAAGTTGGAAAATTCAATCTACGGCAAAACCACCGACAGCAAACTGTACATGTTGCCAATCGATGTGTGGGTTTAACACATCCTATGTGAGATCGATGCCCATAATAAACATGGACAACACAACAGCAGCACACCAAAATTACTCAGCAGAGACATTTCAAGATCAATATCACGATGAGCAGTGGCGATCGTTGAATGGGGACAGACTAATGGAACAGTTTGTACACATTACACAACCTTGAATCCTCAAGAACATACAATTGTAAATAACAAAGAAATCCAGCTTGATAAAATCACTGTAAAGAAACAAGTGATTCTGAGATCGGTGGTTTTTAATTTTAATTTGGAAAGAATCCCGATACGATTCTAGAACACTTATCGAGATCAAATTGACGGGTGCTTGGATTAAGGTCGACGCATCTAACCATTTAGTGAGCGCCAACCGAGAATCTGTTTTGGTCTTAAACGATCCATTATTTATCTGAAGTCTGAAAAATTGGAGTAGTATTCCTATTAACGGATATGCTTCGATGCTCTGAATGAACGCAGGCTTGTGCCTCTCTGCTAGTCACAAAATAAAATGTAGGGCTAAGGGCAGGCCATGACAAGCATACAACCGCTTCGTGAGAATGGTGTATTAATAGCGCAAAAACCTGCTCAGGTAGATTCAGGTTTACTTATTCGCCTGAATTTTGTTTACATAACTAAGAGAACAATCGCAAAGACCTTAAAATATATAACAAGAGAACAATTGCAAAAACCTTAAAATATATCACAATATGAATTTGAAGATTTTTCGACTGGAACGCTAAAGCATATTTACGTTATTAGGTTACTTGAACACACGAAGCAAGATGAGGAACTAGGTTTCGGGACAATTCCACCAGTAGACTCGGACTCCCGGCCTCTCGTTTGAAAATCACACGCGTTACCAGCGTGACCCCTCTCGAAACTTAGTACTGATGAGAGTAAATGTATGTATGCATGCAAACAACTTTTGTTCAGTCAAACAGCTGCAACAGCCAAATTTGAGCGTGGTCCCTATGACTATCAAAGTACCTAACACGACAAAAAATACAAGCGGTGCCCAGACTGCAACGAGTTGTTTGTTCACGTTCTTACACAGCATAGCGCATCAACCCTATAACTATTCGTCCGAGAAATCTCTACTGAAAATAAAAGTTAAACTTTGAAAAAACGAAGTTTTAATTTGACGACACTTAAGCTCGATTAGCAAACTTGACTTTTGAAGAGAGATCCAAACAATAAAGCTGAGACAAATTTACTTAAATCGTGAAATGATACAATATTTGGAGGTTTGCTGAAACCAAACTTTATCTCTACATGACGACGAAACTACAAGTGCGTCTTCTACGTAAAAGCACCTGCCTGGCGCCAAGTTAAATGCCACACACTCATACAATGCACATGGTCTAAGATACTTCTGGGCAGATACAGTGATCCCTCGTTTATCTCAAGTGTTACGTTACAGAACCAACAGCAGTATAAAAAGTGCACTACATTATCTTAAGGCTTTAAAAACACCCAACACTTATACACGACACAGACCTCTCCCATTCCCATTAATAAAGAAACCAAACCTGTTTTAGCATGTACAGTACAGTAATAATATTAATATTTGTTGTATTTTTATATTTTAGGCATTCAATCTAGATATTTTACACCGATTAACCTCCGCAGAAAACCCAAAATAGATCGAAAGCCATCGAATTATTTTGCTTATTAATATTTTTTGAAAACTCGCAATAGACTGAAGCCACAGAAGCTGAAATGCGATATAGTGATGGATTACTATATAAAAAGGGAACATAGCCGTGGGATTTAGCGCATTTACTCGTGGGGCTCGGTGAGGGTGGCAAGTCCATTTCAAGCGGTATTATGTTAACCCGGCTGCGGTGATACGACGAATATGACGTTCAACTTTCAACCGGCAAGTTTCAATTTATATAAACTGACAGGCAGATTATTCCCACCCGATCTAACCCTGAAGCCATCACGGAAGAGGAAGATCGCCAACGGCTTTCTGTTTTTGCCACGAATGATTGCCTTTAAACGGGTTTATATATGTATGGCATCACAAGCCTGATCCATACAAAGTACAACACAATCAGACAGCACGTCGGATTAGATACTGTCAGGTTGCACAAGCATAGACAAATATGAGAATGAAAATAGAAATGACAGTGAGACTCCAGCGTGTTTCACATGCAGATCATTACCGGTAGACAATCAATTCAGTAGTGTTACCTGCACAGCGCACAAGTACTGCACGATTGCGCATTAAGGTGTTAGGTCAAAAAAGCTATGGATAGAAAGAAATGATGAAGCCAGCGTGTTTGAGATAATTTGGACGTTTCTGGTTTTTCTGCTAGAACGAAAACATAAGGGATGTTTCACATGAGCTTCATCGCGACATGAGCGATTTCGACCTACAAAGCAAGCCTTCGAAGTAGTGGGTTTGAGTCCCACGATCTCCGGAGATGCAGATCAATCGCACTTTCGCGTGTGCTTTTACGGTAACGATAGCCAGCAAAAAAATTTTATTGTCAAACTATCGAGGAAAGGCATCTTAACCCAGAACACTCAAATCTTGTTAAATGTTGTACTCAAAGTTACAATAGGTAAAATATTTCAATGCAATTCGTTTTATTGAAAATTATGCTACCGGGCATAAAATTTGCTGTCGGTAACATTAACCTGGTGGCCAGCCCATTTGTCTGCCACCCATTACATGCAAGTGAAGGTGGAAGACAGACTGACATCCATGTCTGCCATTATTAATTACTACACGATATCCTTCTGCGAGTCCTTTCTTCTTGGCAACTTTAGCGCATACCAACATTAAATGACCTAGCAACTAAAGAAGATTATAACGAATAAAAAAATGTACCTGCTCATCTTCTGGTTTAGCATAATCAAGATTAACGATTCTTGATTTCGGAATAACCAAAAAGTGGGTGGGTGATTGGGGAGAAATATCGTTGAATGCTAAACATTTGTCATCTTCGTAAATAATATCAGCTTTGATTTCCCGGTTGATTATTTTCGAAAATATCGTAGGTTGAGATATATCTCTAACATCTTGAGCTTTTTCAACTTCGGATGACATTTTTCTGGTCAAGGATCTAGCCACACGGAAGTCCAATAAAACTGGTCGTAAGTGCGCGAAGTCAAACGCACGAGTCAATAAAGATGCAAAATACGCGGGCATTAGTTCAAGTTCAGTTCAGTTCAGTTCAGTTTGCACAGGACAGTATGTGGCTAACAAGCCAATCGAGCGTCCAGAATTTCTTTCGGTGGAAAGCTGCAGAGAAGCCCCCACCACTGCCAAAACGTATATTCTTTTTGTCTGTTTGAAATCTTCGCCGATCGCGAAGCCAAGAGATTATCCGGGTTGAACTTAGGAAGCACCGCGTTATAGCCGATGCTGGAAAAAGAAAAAGCAGTTTCTCTTCACCAGCACGGTGAGAGGTTAGCTGAAGTAGCATTGTGTATAATAAAATTAAAAAGCACAGAGAACTCTAGCCCTCACTATATTTACGGGATAACGCTAAAAGATGAAAAACCTAAGCTTGTAAAGCAATTAAGGCGAGTATTCAGGAAACAACTTACCCCAGTTGCGGTCCAACCCCTGCTTAAAACTAGACACGGTACTGCAGGATATGGGTTCTTCTGGAAGAATGTTGCAGAAGTTAACAACCCTAAGGCTGAAAAAGTGTTTCCTGGAGTCTAGCCGACATCGTTTCTTAGCAATTTTAAGTGAGTGGCCCGGGTGCCCAGCTCGGGGCTTAAGGTAAAGAAGTCGTTCATTTGCACGCCACTCAAACCCTTCAAGATCTTAAAGGTTTCTATTAAGTCACCTCTTAAACGACGGCGCCTAAGGGAGAAAAGATCGAGAGACATTAGGCGCACAGCGTACGGTTTCCCTCGCTGAACTTCAATCATGCGAGTTGCGAGGCGCTGTACACTTTCAAGTCGAAGGATGTCCTTTTTGTAGTGAGGACACCACGCCTGAACACAGTATTCAAGATGCGGCCGAACTAATGCCTTGTACAGTGGCAGGAATACATCGGGTCTTCTGCTCGATAGCACTGATTTCAGCCGAAAAAGTACCTTGCCTGCACGCTGAGCCGCAGCGGCACATTGGTCCTCCCATTTGAAGTCAGCCCTAACCAGTACACCCAAATCCTTAACACACTGTGTGGCGTTAACACTGAGGGAATTCCCCGCCACCTGGACCGAAATCTTATCAACTAGTGTTGACAAGAGTTGGCTCTTATTTAGGTTCAGTGGGAGATCCCACTGGTATGACCAGTTTATGACCCGCTCAAGGTCGTGCATCAGGGTCTCTTCATCCGTTGATCCGATGAATTTCACATCATCCGCGAAAATGAAGCATGGGCACTTCAATTCAGAGGACAAGTCATCGATGAAAATCAGGAATAGAAGAGGGCCAATTACCGAACCTTGGGGTACACCACTGATCACGTCGGTTTGATTCGACAGCGTACATCCTACTCTCACTCGGAATGTCCTATCTGTAAGGAAGGCCTTTATCCAAGCAAGTAGACTACCCCGTATGCCTTTGGCTGCTAGCTTAATCTCTAGAAGGCGGTGATTTACGGAATCGAAAGCCTTACTGAAGTCTAGGTAGAGGGCTTCGACAGGCTTCCCTTCATCCATCCTTTTAGTGGCAGTATTGAGAAAGCTAAGGAGGGTAGTCAGACAGGATCTACCCTTAAGAAATCCATGCTGAGTTACACTCAACAGAGAATGCCGACAAAGATGCTGGCAGATTTTATCACGCAGCAGTTTTTCCATTACTTTCGAGACGGTGCTGGTCAGGCTGACCGGTCTATAGTTACCAACAGTTGACCTGCAACCGCCTTTGTGTATTGGCACGACGATGGCTTCCCTCCACTTACTGGGAACAACTCCTAGTTGCAGGCATGAATTAAAGAGCTGGCAAAACGGTTCGGCAAGGACTGAGGCAAGATTTTTAAGCATAATTGAGTAGATGCCGTCTGGTCCCTCAGATTTGTTGACCCGAACATGGATAAGTGCGTCAAACACCTCAGCCTCATTGAAGGACAACTCATCTAATACATGGACACCAGGTGTCAGGTTAAGCAGACCTGACGGTGCGTTTGAAGAATTATCCCGTCGTTGAACGCTACTGAAAAACCCTGAGAACGCAGTCGCCTTAGACAGGTCGGTATCGGCAACTTTACCGTCCTCCAGTTTCAAATCCCCTATGTTTTCCCTAGTTTTTCCTTTTGACTGTGCGTAGCTATAAAACCTTTTCGGGTTGGATTTAGCATCCCTAGCTAGAGATAACTCAAAATCCTGTTTGAACACACGTTGTAATTTAACACAGGCATTCCGAGCGGTTTTGTAGCG
>JACCGJ010024881.1:0-10001 GCA_013407085.1 Atriophallophorus winterbourni
TCACCTGGTCCTGACGACCTCCACCCGATTTTGTTTAAGGAGGGAGGTGATCTTGTGGCAGCATAGTTACGTGATTTGTTTACCAAAGTATGGGCTGAGGAGCGGGTCCCGGCGTCATGGGGTGAATCGACGGTTATCCCAATCTTTAGGAAGGGCGCACGGAATCTGTGTTCCAATCATCGTGGGATATCCCTGACTCCTGTCGCGTCTAAACTCCTGTTTTCCATCCTCCTTCGTCGGCTATCGCCCATTCGGGAGTTACGTTGCCGTGAGGAACAGGCTGGATTCCGCCCGGGGCGAGGATGCGTGGATCAGCTTTTTGTCCTGCGACAGTTATTAGAGCACAGACACCTGTACCGGCGACCAACCATCGTAGCTTTTCTGGACATCCGGGCCGCGTTTGACTCGGTGGACAGAACTATTCTTTGGAACTGCTTGCTTAGGAGTGGCATCCCTCATAAGTATGTCGCCATCTTGAAGGAGCTCTATTCTCATTCATCAGGGAGGGTCAGGGTCTACGGCAGCCTATCGCCGGCGTTCCTCACAACCAGTGGCGTGCGCCAGGGCTGTCCGCTGTCCCCATTCTTGTTCAACTTTGCGATCGAGGATGTCCTCCAGAATGCTCTCCGTAGCTTCCCTGAGGGTGGGATCGAGCTACTTCCAGGTAACCGTGTCACTGACCTTGATTATGCCGATGACATTGCTTTGCTTGGTGATGATCCGGTGTTCCTACAGAATGCCCTGAACCAGCTAGCATTGGAGGCGTCTAGGTACGGATTGCACTTAGCTCCAACTAAGTGTAAGGTTCTTCTTCAAGATTGGGGGGGGTTGCAGCCCACTCTGACGGTCGATGACCTCAGTCTGGACTGTGTGGAACAGTTCACCTATCTTGGTAGCTGCATCACGGCGGGAGGAGGGCTGGAAAGTGAGATCGGCTCTCGCATTGCGAGAGCTCGCTTCGCGTTCACTAGTCTAGGTCATCTCTGGAAACGGTCTGACGTGAGTTTGAGACTCAAGGGGAGAGTTTACCTGGCCTCAGTCAGGTCGGTCTTGCTTTACGGGTGCGAGAGCTGGGCAGTACGCGCAGAAGAGCTCCGGCGCTTGGAGGTGTTTGAACATCGATGTTTACGGAGGCTTGCACGAGTGTGGTGGCAACACCGCACTAGCAACGTTGACGTGAGGCACCGTGTTCTAGGTGGGGACAGCCTGATGCTACGAGACCTGATCGACCGTTCCCGTCTCCGCTGGCTAGGGCATGTCTTGAGAATGAAGCCTGAGCGCCTACCCTTCCGCGCGCTGCGTGTGTCGGTTGGCCCAGGCTGGCGGCGGTGTTCAGGTGGACAACCGCTGACCTGCAAGAAGGCCTTAAAACGCTTGACGTCGGGTTTAGCTCGGGTCGGACGAACGCGGCTTCCTGGGTGGGGTCCAAGGGATAGTGAGTGTCTGTGGCTTGACACGCTGTCGACGATGGCTGAGAACCGGCAACAGTGGAGAGAGTGCATTCTATTTTGTGTTCCCCCCTCAACTTTGTAAAAAAAATTAAAAAAATGAAAAAATCGACATGTGGAACAATGGACAAAAAAAATTCCCCCTCATATTGTACTTTTTTCTTTCTTTTTTTCTCGTGCATTGCCGGGTGGCACTTTTTCATTTTTAAATGATTGTATATATATATATATATATATCTATACTATATATCTATATATCTCTCTCTCTCTCTACTCTCTCTATTCTATCTCTA
The DNA here is from genome assembly GCA_013407085.1 of Atriophallophorus winterbourni. Taxonomy (NCBI): domain Eukaryota; kingdom Metazoa; phylum Platyhelminthes; class Trematoda; order Plagiorchiida; family Microphallidae; genus Atriophallophorus; species Atriophallophorus winterbourni. Next base: position 1,742 of record JACCGJ010024881.1, read on the forward strand.
TCTCTCCTCTTCTCTCTCCTCTACAGAAGTGAACGAATAGAATGTAGCGCGTCCGGTAGCACCGACTCCCATCGATCAATTTTTAAGTAAGTAATTTTACGTAAGCACAATGAGACTGTTTTCCATAGAGTAGCATTCAGTCTCTCTACCTGCCCATTACAGCGTGGGTTATAGCTTGTGGTTCTACTAGTGGCCACTCCATGTTCGTGTAGGAATGTTTTTAACTCCGCAGACATAAATGAAGCACCTCTATCTGAATGAATGAAGGAGGGTAGACCAAATATTGAAAACAGATCAATAAGGCGCTGTATGATCGTGGAAGCTTTCATATCCGGACAAGGACATGCGAAAGGAAAACGGGAATATTCATCGATCACGGTCAGAATGTAACTGTTACGTGTTGATGGAGGAATCGGTCCTTTAAAATCGAGACTCAAACGTTCTAACGGTTGGGTGGCCTTTATTAAGTGACTAACATCCGGTTTATGAAACTTGGGCTTGAGCTCACGACAAGCAGAGCACTGCTGAATGATTGTGTTCACATCATCAAGGGAATACGGTAGATTTTTGATCCGAACAAAATGAAAAAACGAGTCACGCCTGGATGACACATGTTTTCATGTAGGATTTTCAAATCAAGTAACGAATGACTTGATGAACAGTAAGCTCTCGAGAGCCCATCTGCAGCTTGATTCTGGGTTCCGGGTCGATAGATTACATCATAAGAGAATTAAGATAGCTCAATACGCCAGCGTTGAACTTTGTCGTTTTTTATTTTTCCACCGAGCTTCGAATCACACATAAAAGCAACGGATCGCTGATCGGTTATCAATTTAAAATGCGTCCCCAGAATATAATACCGCCATTTTCTAATTGCTTCTATGATAGCGTATACCTCCTTTTCTACAGCAGAATGTCTTCGTTCACTAGAACGTAGTGTTCGAGAGAAGAGTGCTACTGGACGGCCATTTTGGTTCAGTGTTGCAGAGATAGCGATATCAGATGCATCAGTTTCGACCACGTTTCGGTCTACGGTCATTACTGCAGCTTCCATTAATTCTGCCTTGAGAGCTTCATAGCTACGTAAGAGATCTTTAGACAACGGAAGCTCCGTGTTGTGGATGAGGGGGTGAATTTTATCGGAGAATTTCGAAAACCACTGAGAATAGTACGCAAACATACCAATTACCCGTTGCTGTGAATTCAGATCCGTAGGCGGAGGAAGGAGAATTAATGGTTTAAAGCGATCCGGATAAGGTTTGATCTTCCCGAATGAAACGTTATATCCTAATAAACAAATCTCATTCGCAGCAAAAATGCACTTCTTGATGTTGAGTGTCAATCCGTACTGTTTAGCAATGTGTAAGAATTTATCCAAGTTGCGATTATGCTCGGCTATATCTTTTCCACAAACCGTGATATTGTCAACATAAACGTATGTTCCATCGAGATTTTCTTTGCGAATTAATTCATCGATAGCGCGCTGGAAGCAAGCTACACCATTAGTCACACCGAATGGTATTCTGCAAAATTGATACAGATTATTATAAGCCTCAAATACAGAGAATTTTTTCTCGTCTCCTCTGATAGGGATTTGATGATACGCGCTTTCTGGAACAAGTGTACTGTATACTTCATAGCGGGATATCTTTTCAATGATGGCGTCTATACGAGGCAGGGGGTACGCATCAAGTTCAGTGAAACGATTGATGGTTTGACTGTAATCAATCACCATACGCTTCTTTTGACGTTCATTTATGGTTACGAGCACTTGGGCACGCCAAGGAGACTTGGATGGTTCAATTATACCGTCAGTAACTAATCTGTTTACTTCAGATTTGATAAACGATTCGTCAGCTTGGCTAAACCGCCGTGATTTAACTCGTATTGTTTGGCATGCAGGCAACAAATGCGCGAATAACGTAGGCGCGGGCAGACCACATACAGAGAAAGTAGGACGATCGCCCTGGAACGAGAGTTGAACGCTTTCGTGATGTTTTTAAAAGTCATGTCCGAGAAGGATATCAGTGCACAAGTGTGGGAGTACGGAAAGCTTAACATCGTTATATACTGTTCCGTTATGCGACAAAGAAACAACACAATGTCCCTTGGTATGGCTTCGTAATTGTGTAGAAGCTAAAATGATTTCGCTGTGTGATTGATATGTAGGAAATTTATGCCTCTGAACAATCGATTCGCATACAAAACTTTCTGAACTTCCAGTATCGATCAATGCATCTAACTTCAGACCGTTCACAATGACTTTAGTGATTGCATTTGAAAGACAAGCTGGAGCAGCAGCGGTGATGAAAAAGGATGCTACAAATGGTGATGCAGATGCAACATGTTTGTCAGATTTGGAAAAACGGCATACCGAGCGAAAATGTCCCATTTTTCCACATGCCTTGCTGATTGCATCACGAACAGGACACTTGTGACGAGGATGTCTATCATAACCACAAAAGTAGCAAAGGCCTTGGAGCTTCCGGTTGATGCTGGCCAACGTTTTATTTGGGACTGAATCTATCGGTATGTTTTGGTGGCTATGCATTTCTGTTTGCACAGTGTTACAAGGAATTTCCGGGATGGGTGATGTATAAGAATGTGATTGCTTCTATAATATATAATGTAATATATAACATTATTGGCGACGGGGATTTTAAATTTTTTTATTCAAAAAAAATGGATCAGAGTAAATTAGAAATTTTGCTCGAACAGCAAATAAAGTTGATGGAATTAATAATTCAAAGTAAAATTCCAGGTACTCTAGCGAGCAGCAGTGCTCCACCATCCGTCGATGGTATTGCTAATAGTATCCATGACTTTAATTTCGACGCTGAGGCTAATGTCACGTTCGAGACGTGGTTCCGTAGGTATGAAGATTTATTCCGCGTAGATTTTGCCGCACAGGACGATGCGTGGAAAGTAAGACTCTTACTTCGCAAACTTGGCCCCAGTGAACTCGATAAATATTGTAACTTTATCTTGCCACAGAACCCACGCGATCGTTCATTCATATAGACGGTCGAAACACTGAAACAACTATTTGGAGACAGGTCATCACTCTTTAACACACGTTATCGTTGCCTAAAACTAGTTATGCAGGAATCCGACGATTTCTTAACACACATGGGCATTGTTAACAGAGAGTGCGAGCGGTTTAAACTTCGTTTCCTTACGGATGATCAATTTAAATCGCTCATATTCATATGCAGTCTTCCAGTTTCACAGATATCAGGACCCGGCTCCTCAATCGACTGGAACAGGACCCCTCACTCACGCCCCAAGCCATTGGTGACGAATATCTTCGATTGGTAAATCTCCAACGGGATTCGGCAATGGTCCAATATGGGGGCCATGGCAAAGCTGCAGTCAATCTCCATCGAGATTCGGCTATGGTCCACCTTGGGGACCATGGCAAACATGCGGTGCACACTGTCCAAAAGAAGATACCCATTCTTGGCCCGAATCAATCTGGTTCCCAGAAACCAACTTCATCTTCGCCAGGATCCAAGAAGCATCCTTCTGCGTGTTAGCTATGCGGCGCATCGCATTTCGTCAAATTCTGCTCGTTCAAGCAACACCGATGTCAACGATGTAACATCGTTGGTCACAAGGATGGTTTCTGTCAACAGAGTATTGGTCGCTCGAGGTCTTCACACAAGCCTTCGAAAAAGTCTCTGTCTTTTTTCTACATTCCAGGTCAACGCAACCGATCGGAGAAAATTCGTAATGGTCCAGATCAACGGTCAATCTGTTCGATTGCAGTTGGACACTGCATCGGACATTACGATCATTTCCCGAAAACTCTGGCGGAAACTTGGTTCCCCAGAACTCGATCCTACGACACAGACCGCCACCAGTGCTTGTGGAGGTTCCGTAAAGCTGACTGGACAGCTACAATGCCAAATCTCATTCGGAAGCTCAACGGTCGTAGGCACGTGCTACGTGTCTAATTCACAACTCAACCTGTTTGGACTCGATTGGTTCGATCTTTTCGATTTGGCTCGCCTTCTGATCAGTGCAATCTGCAATCAAATAGAAGCAACCGAAACACTGCAAAAAAAGCGAGACGCGATAATTCTTGAACATGCAACCGTGTTTACAAACGAACTTGGAACATGTAACATGACGCAAGCTAATCTCCATCTCAAAAATGACGCAAAGCCTGTATTCCGTCCGAAACGACCTGTGCCGTACGCATCCCTACCACAAGTCGAAGCTGAACTTCAAAGGCTACAAGATCAAGGTGTTCTGGTTCCAGTAACCTACTCTGTCTGGGCAGCGCCCATCGTTGTCGTTAAAGAGCCGAATGGATCCATCCGAATCTGCGCTGATTTTTCAACTGGTTTGAATGCCGTTTTGGAAACTCACCACTATCCATTACCGGTCGCAGATGATTTGTTCACAATGCTCAATGGTGGTAAGTACTTCGCAAAGCTCGACCTAGCTGTGACGCCTATCTGCAGATCGAAGTTGCACCTGATTCACGAGAACTGCTAACGATCAATACCCACAAAGGATTGTTGCAGTATCAGCGTCTTCCTTTTGGTGTGAAGACTGCTCCAACCGTTTTCCAACAACTGATGGACGCCATTATGTCTGGCATCCCAGGTGTGGCCGCATACCTGGACGATCTACTCATTGTCGGTTCCTCCGAAGAAGAACTCGATGGTCGCATCAACCAGACGTTGAAACGGATCGCTGAAAGTGGTTTACGCCTTCGTCTAGAGAAATGCCAGTTCTATATGAAATCAATAAAATACCTTGGTTTCATTTTCGATCAGAGTGGACGTCACCCTGACCCTGTCAACATACAATCAATCCAGCAGATGCCGGCCCCGAAAGATGTTGCATCACTGCGATCATTCCTTGGTTTGATCAGTTATTACAGCGCATTCCTGCCATCACTCCATACTGTGCGTCCACCGCTCAATCGACTTCTTCAAAAAGATGTCCCATGGAATTCGTCACGAGAATGCGAAACAGCTTTTATGAAGCTAAAATCACTGTTAACATCAAACATGTTACTGACGCACTACGATTCAAAACTGCCGATCGTCGTGGCAGCTGATGCATCTGGATATGGTGTTGGTGCTGTAATTCTTCACAAGTTTCCCGATGGAAACGAAAAGGCGATCATGCATGCTTCACGATCATTGACTCCAGCCGAACGCAACTATGGTCAAATCGAAAAAGAAGCATTAGCTCTCATCTTCGCGGTCAAACGATTCCACAAATTGATATATGAACGTCACTTTACGTTGCTAACGGACCACAAGCCTTTGATTTCCATATTAGGCTCGAGAAAAGGTATACCAGCACATTCTGCAAACCGGTTACAACGATAATCCCTCATACTATTGGGATACGATTTCGATATACAATATCGCCGTTTCGACGATTTTGGTCAAGCGGACGCGCTGTCCCGCCTAATCCCGGTTCGAGATCAACCAGTCATTGCATGCATCTCCATCGAGCAAGCTATGCAACGACAATTTGATGACGCAGTGCGGGGATTGCCTGTCAAAGCTGAGGACATTAAACAATGTACGCAATCAGATGAAACTTTGTTGCAAGCAATCACCTATACTCACTGTGGTTGGCCGAAAGTTACACCTGCTGGGGAACTCGCAATTCTTCCAGAGACGTGAATCGCTTTCAATTATTGACGATTGCTTAATGTTCAATGATCGCGTTGTTGTTCCAAAGAATCTACGCAATCGTTTCCTTCGACAATTCCACAATGGGCACCCAGGCATTCAACGCATGAAGGCGATCGCTCGAAGTTTCGCTTATTGGCCTGGTATGGACGCAGATATTGATCTATTCGTCAAGTCATGCCGTCAATGTCAGCAAGCAGCCAAGATGCCAAACCGTGTACCAATTGCGCCATGGCCTACACCAGAAAAACCGTGGCAACGAATTCATATCGATTTAGCTGGTCCAATAAACGGGGTCATGTATCTCGTCGTGGTCGATTCTTACTCGAAATGGCCCGACATCATCGAGATGTCATCTGCTACATCCAGCAACACGATCAGCGCCATGCGTCGTTTGTTTAGTCAGCATGGATTACCAGAAACTCTCGTGTCCGATAATGGCTCGCAATTCACCTCGGACGTTTTCGCCGAATTTTGCCGCTAGAACAATGTGTCACATCTACGGTCGCCGCCTTACCATCCTCAGTCAAATGGCCAGGCCGAACGCTTCGTCGACACATTCAAACGTGCTCCTCTGAAATCACGTGGGGAGGGGACATCCGTCGATAGTCTTCAACGTTTTCTGCTGGTTTACAGAACTATGCCGAACGATACGTTGCCCAGCCGCAAAACCCCCGTCGAAGCACTCATGGGCAGGAAGCTACTCACATGGAACAATGCTATGCTGCCCAAGTCAACCAAACCGCCGCCCACTCAGAATCAACAGTCGTGCTTCGAACCAGGAACTGCAGTCCACGTACGAGACTACAGAACATCAAGTCCACCGTGGATCGATGGCAACATCATCCGTCGCAGAGGCAGTGTAATGTTCGATGTCAAAGTTGGAAAGGGTGTCATGACACGACACATAAATCAGTTACGCATGAGATCCGCAACCTCCGATACGCTCGTCGAGATCCGGATACCACAGGACATACTGCATGAAACATTCAACCTTCCAACACCAAGTGAATCTATCACGACCGAAATACCGACTGACCAAAGTCTGCAACCACGTCGCTAGACAACCAGAAAAAGAAAACCCGTGAAACCGTTGCAGGTCAATCCACGCCAGTCCCGGTATTGAGAATCTCAAAAGGAGAGGTGCTGAGGAACTATTATTATTGTCCTCAAAAACTCATTATAATTTATGATTCTCGATTCTGATTGGTCCATTTTGTCAGCCATAATGTTTCAGTGTTTCACGAGCGGCAGCCTAATGGCTTTTTGGTCAGAGACGGTAACGCTCTTTGTCTGAACGGCCTGTCTTTGTTCTTGCTACGCGTAGTGTTGGGTTTAGTTAGTCACTTGTGACTAATAGCATAAAGGTTTTCAGTGTTAAACATTTTGGGTAATTAATACTTGGGTTCTACTCGGGTAATATATAACAAAAAGCAGTTTGGATGTCTAGAAGTTTATTTTCAAACAAGCGTTGTCGGACAGAATTCGAAGACATTTCCGTAATGAAAGCATCACGTATGGCTTCGTCTTGATACTCGACAGCAGTTACAGATTTGAAATTACAGTCCCGTGAGAGCTAGCGGAGTCGCTGCAAAACTGATCGAGGCTTTCGCTGGAATCTTGCTTACATGTAGGCAGTAGGTGTCGAGCAAAAACTTCGTTCTTCGACTGTACGTAGGTTGACTGCAGAGTAGAAATAGCTGATTCATAAGAAGTACATTGAAAAACGAGTTTATACACAGACGGGTAAAGGAAATGGATGAGTGTCTTTAATTTGTCATATCATCACAGACATGACAATTGAGATGCCAAATCATCGATAAAGATAAGAGAGTATTGGGTCTAGTACTGAATTCTGTGGGAGCCCACTGGTTGTTATGCAAATAGAGATGTAGCATCGCTTGCACGGACCAGGAAAGATCTATCATGAACAAAATTGGTTATTCAGCCGCGAAGCTCACTAGACACTCATTTTGTCGCAAAATGAGTGCACGTATGTGCAATCATGCAGCATTTCTGTGCTGTACGGCTAACATCGTGCTAAATTGATTGGCCAACGGTACTGAGCTGAATGCTGAAACACGCTGGAGTCTCACTACCATTTTTATTCCCCCCTCATATCTGTCTAGGCCTGGGCAACCTGACAGTATCTTAGCCCACGTGCAGTCTCTGACTGTGCGGCACTTTGCCTGGATCAGGCTTGTGCTTTCATACCATATCATACCATTGTCGCAAACTTCAACCCTAGGAACCTGATTGGCCGAATTAAAGTCCTTGCCAATGTATATGTATAAGACCTCTACCCAACCACCTTCGTCCAGTGTCTTGGACACTATCTAAAATGCACAAATGATTCGAGAGTCACGATCTTCCTTTCAAACAGCCATGTTTAGCCAGGCTTAATAATGAATTTTGCACCAGGTGCCTGCAGAACCGATCCGTGATAAGTCTCTGAAAGGCTTTGCATAAAACACTAGTCAAGCTTACCGGTCGGTAATTTATAACTATTTTTGTATTGGAATGCAAAGATAAGATAGTATAAATAGCAGGCTTACCACGTTAAGACTACAATGACCCAGCATTTGCACGTTTATCTG
>JACCGJ010024882.1:0-38770 GCA_013407085.1 Atriophallophorus winterbourni
GAGTGACGAGAAAAGCTTGTTATGGTGCATGACAGGGAAAGCCGCAAGGAAGCTGCCATGCTGATTTTGCTCTACTCGTTCACGAAACTTGTTTGAATGCATGTTCCATTCGAGGTGTATGCACCTCTTCCCAGTTTGTTTGTGCTTACTCTTCTATAGAAGCCGTAGCAATTTAAGTCCCACCCTTCCCCATCTTTTAGGATTTTAATTTTTCATGGTTTGTGTGGCAGTAAGTAAGCACGGTTACGCGTTTCACTTATCGATACATCATGATTATCTTCAAGGTTAAACTGTCCCACGCTAGGCGGCATTTACTCACGAATTCAGAGACTGTAAGAGGAACACAATCGGCTAAAACGCCTTTAATAGCACAAGACGTACAGCAAATCAAACCATCTTTTAGAGACGGGAGTGCAGTGGGATAAGCTCTCACTATTTCTACAAGGCTCCAAATGGGAGCCGCGTCTCAAACAGCCTCTGACAAACCAAGTCCAGGACATCTGGCCTGCACGAGTGGCTCCCCGAGACTGGCGGAACTGCTTCTACCAACAGAAGAAGGGGCGATGGCGAGTGACTGGCGCCTGAAAACCAATTTGCTTCGGGCAGATTGAACTCGTTAGCCTGAGATGGCATTTCCTCTAAGAGAAGAAAAACCCGATCGCGGGAAAGGCTTCGATAGAAAACCCTGAGGAAAAATCTGTAGTAGAGTCTCGTAGACATTTAGTTGGTGCACACCACCTCTTTCTAGCAACACCCTGGTGCCTGCAGGCCCCACTTGGTTGTGTAAAGGCTAGAGAAGCTGACTTGAACAAACGCCGAGTGGTGCTGGAGACGCCGCTTTGTACCCAAATTCACAAGACTCTTCATTTGAACCGACTCATCATCCAGGAGGAGATAGTCGCACAAAAGGACATATCAAATACCCGCAACACTGAAACAAACCCTACCTTGTCCCGGTTTATCAATTCGATCGATTTCGTGCCAAACGGTTCATTTCAAGCCCTCACCACACAGGACTCGTTTGCCGATCGTGACGAATTGCACATCGCTCGATAGCGACTGACGCTCTTTATCTGATCAGTGCCATCATAGAGGATGTGATCGCTTGAACCTTTCTAATGCAATCTTTCTGAAACCAGAATTATAACGGGTTCGCGATTGTCGTCGGTCTTTTCGCTCCGTCACGCTGTTGTATTGTATCAGAGGATAGTGTTCTGCATGACATCCGAAAGCTCGTGATTATCACTAATTGCTAATGCACTTTGCTATTTGATTTTATGTTCAATATATAAACGGATAATGCCCCCTACGGTCATGTACATCACCATTGTTCACTTTTATATGACGGCTTGCCATTAGCTTTACGATTACATGTGTGTTGAGTGTTGCGAGGAGAAAAACGTGATGTTTACTGACAGTGATTCCAGTCCGTTTGCAGTGGCTAAAAGACGTTCTCGTACACTCCTCCGCCGAATATCGTGTGCTTTTTTAAGTTCAGCTCCACGAAATTTTTGGAAAACAGCTGGGATTACAACGCACCACACGGGTGAAGTGAAAGCTATATAGTTGCTTTTGTAAACGATTGGATATACCAGCACAATGCAGTGGTATTTTTGAAACAACAGCTTTGGTCCTGCAATTCACTTGTTATGTTTGCATGAAATCACAAGCCTGATCCACAGTCATCGACTGCATGTGGGCTAAAATACTGTCAGGTTGCCCGGGCTACCGCATAGGTTTACTAAACACCCAGAAATACATATTTTCATGCATTTCCACCACAGCCAGTTTCCTGCTGTTTGCACAGGTAGGGACAGAATCCCCATCCGTTGAAATAGTGGCTTGCAAGCCATTGTTGGATAAGGTTGGCACAACCAACCTGTTCAATCTACATGTGCCCGAACACATGTAATTGGCGTAAAACTCATAACCATTGGGATGTATTTTGTGGAGCGTGTGATGGTCATTGGTTTAACCCCACTACATGTGTTTCGGCACGTGATTAAACAGGTTGCTCACGCCAACCTTATCCAACAGTGGCATAAAGCGCAACTTATTCATGCACACACATTTCAACAAACATGGCTGTGGAAGGATTCCCCTTAGAGTAAGGTATTACGTACATATTACGCCAATGTTATCAGTGCTCCCTCATCTGTTGGCCATTTCAATATTGTCTTGACAAAACATCATTGTCGTTTCAAAGTGTTATATCCCTAAATTTCCTCCCCCCCTCCACAGAACGTATCAACGCGGAGCGCACTGCGTTTGAAGTTGGTCGACGTGAACTGGACACGATCCTCAGCGACTTCAATTCCATCTAACAATAATCGCGCGCAATTTCTCCTCATCCTGGCATGCCACCGGCTAACGATAATCAACGTGGATATATTATATGGCCTCATTACTGCTTGTTTTTTGCATTTCCTTTCTCTCATTTTCGCATGCGCTTCCCGCTTGGATTGTGCATTGTTCGTGCATGTGAACGTACTTACCGAAGCATGATGAAGAGCATTCTGTCATGTCGCCTAGTTCACGTCTTGCTTTGTTTTGTTTGTTGATTTTTACCCCATTTCTTGTTAAAACTAGGATTTATATATATACACACGCTTTTATCGGACGCGTTTTTTGGTTTGTATACTGTTTAACGTTTATTCGAGATTAAGCAGAAAACGAACATTCAGGATCGATGCGTATTAGTTTGCATGTGTGCATGAAATTTGAAGCCTAGATCCAGGCAGTGTCACACAGTCGTTGACAGCATGTGCGCTAAAATACTGTCAGGTCACTGGGGGCTTGAGAGACAAGTATAGGAAAAGAAAAATGGCCGGAAGCTCCAGCATGCGTACACGTACAGCTTATTACCGGCACAATGATACCTTCGTGCACGGGGCACAATAAATGAACGGGAGCGTAATCCCTTCAATGAAGTAAAATCGGGCGATTATTTCAACGAACTCACGAAACAGGTTTTTTAAGTCTCACTGAAGTTGCATAAGCATGTGGCTTTTTGGGACCACGCCATTCACACTCTTTAGAGAAAAACTTCGTCAATTCCGCAATCAATATTCATATGGTATATGAGTTTAACGAGAATTCTTGATTTCGGCATTTAAAAGCAAGTACCAGTAGTGCTACATGGAGCGTGAGTCAGTAAACAGACAATGCTAAGCAAGCTAACACGGTAGCAGCATAGCAAAGTAAGATAAGATTCGTGAACTGAGAACAGTAGTGTTCATAGTCGTACCACGAAAAGTTATATTTTTGTATGCTAACAATCGAGGGACGTGTCAAACCCAATTAAAATCTGGGGCGCGCTGCCGTGTTTGAGAAATAATAGCCAAACTAGCCATCACACGGACATTTTAACCGAAGATGAATAGCACCATGAAAACCATAGAACGCAGAGGTCGGTTTATATATCCCTTAACCAGATTGATGCATGCAGTCATGTTAAGGCAAACAGGAATAACAATAAATATATATATTGCGACTTCCACAGTCATTCATTATCAAGTTTACCGTTCGCTGCACTTTTAATAATGCACTTCTCAAATCGCGAACGCATGTAAACTGTAGCAAAGTCATAGACTGTGCGTTTATTAGGATTATGTAAGCTTGCTCATAATTTGATCAATATAATATAGGCTTATTGGCAATGAAACTAGTGTTCTTGAATGAAGACCTTTACCAGCGACAATGTTACACGTTGTCTGTACAGTACTGAATTGCAGTTTTACTGTCACACCGACCGCTGGAAACAAATATGCCCATCTCCAGGCATTACCTTTTAATAGATTGCTTGTCAATTCAACACGTTGCTAGGTATCCAACACCCATTTTCACAAGTTCCTGAAACAATTTGGCCCACTGTTTGTCGTTGTAATCGACGCGTAATGGAGTCTTTGATGACGATTCTACTCACATCTGTCACGCGTTTATACTACACTACCGATTTCGGGCTGTTTGACTCAATCGTGGTAAGACAGTCTTAGTGATAATTCAAATAACGATTGAATGGTTAACAAAGTTTGACGTTGTACCGAGTGTCCTGTGAGGTTCGTACAACTAAATAGACTTTTTAGCGCAAACGAAACAGGGGGAAATGTGCAAATGTTATTCGAGTATCAACTTCAATATTTTCCGTTTTGATCAATCTTTGAAATTCGACAGGGATAACGTTATCATGAGGGTTCAGCCTCCTCGTGTGGCGCACGACACGGAAGTTTGCTCAGAGACAGTCTTGATGATGTCGCTTTACTCATCTGCAATACTTGTTCGCATTAATGTACCAATCGAGGCGAACGCACTTCAGGATTCAGATGATCCTCGGATTTTTCCTGTTAAACAAACGCCGCATTACAATTTCTCTCAGAAACCGAACTGATGTTATACCGTCGTTAACGGAAATTTTCAACAGGATCCTGAATTTAACCCTCAGAGATCCTTGTGGAATTTTATTCAATTTCTAATCTACATCTCTTCACATTACAGATGACCTTCTCGCTGAAAAGGTTCGCTACAAGGATCTCAGTGGCGAATTGGATCAAACATTCGCGGAGCTTACTGGCTATTAGGCAAGATGCGGCCACAAGCGGTTTCGTTCTAATTGTATTCACCTGGACCGTGTTCTCACCCGTACCCCATTGGTCTCAGCATCCGAACTCTGAATGTAGACGGCAACATTTTTGCCCGAGTTTCGCTTTATTTGTTCATCCCTCATTTGAACTTGAAATATCTATCAACCCCCCAACCCCATTTATCAACTTGTACGGACATTGCGTGCTAACCCGAAATGAACTAATATCCGTACTGGCTTTGGTGTGCTTTTTGAGTCGCCCGAATCGTTGGATGATAAGAGGGGGTTAAGCGAACGTCGTCATCAAATAATACAATAGGTCAACAAGAATTTATTGAAAAGCTGGTCAGTGTTTCGTGCAGTTAGATAGCTGTTGTCGCATCCTTTGGTTTGCGTGGAGCCGTGCTTTATCTGGTTTCTGTAGCCCATTTTCATTTGATGCGACCGAACACCCGGACAGCTTAGATTAATTGCTAAAACGGGGAAATTAATGTCAAGCACACTTCTCGCGATCTATTAAAATCCTACTCCAAGTAACGAGGTTATAACAAACATTTATCTACAGCTTAACCGTTCGACTGAACCACAAGCAAGTATCAGCGGTATAGATAGACGTTCAAAACAGCACGAGCGTCAGCTGTGTCTAGATTCCTCTTACTCGTGTTCATCCAATATAAAATGAGGCGAACCAACTAAGTGTATCTTTATATACATGAAAGGGAAATTGTTATAAAAACCATCCTGAAAAAGGCAGCACATCTCACCAAATCCTTAGCTCATCACATTTATTCAACTGTGTTCTATCTCTTGTTATAGACTCAACATGGCTGTCGAACACGTACCGTTGTATTTGGCTGGTGCGTATTAATCGATAAGTTTGCCACGCATGATATTGCGTTGCCTCATCAAATTATCATCGTTAATTACGTTCGTGCACCAGGGATGTATTAAATCATTCTAGAGACGAGAAGTGCATTAGCAAGAGTGCCAATAATTAGCTCTCCAATGACATACAGAACACCGCCCTTCAGCTCAACACGACCAGGAAGCACCAAATTGTACGGAATCGCTAAAATTCAGGTTTCTAAAAAATCGCCTGAGAACGGTTCAAAACACCTGTTTGGTAACAGAAGCAGATGAAGAACGTCAGCAGATATTGAACAATATACAATTCTTCAATGTCGGTCAAACGAGCCCAACTTGATGAGGACTTGACTTGAACCGGTTGTCATAAATCGGCTCGAAGCGACAATCAGTAGAGAGATCGATAGCATTGTTGTGATTTGCCCATGAAAGCTAAGCGCGTTTTATTCCATGTCTTGTGCGTAATAACCCCGGTGACCAATTGGTGTTTTCTTGTGTGTGAACGTGGTAAAGGTTGACCTCAGGGGTGAATTGAGATGCAATCGATAAACAGACGCGATTAAAGTTGAATCAAGTGCCCTCGAAGCCTGCGTACACTACGGACTAGACTTTAGAGCAGGAAACGCGATTTGTCATGGATTGACTTGAGGTAATTATCATCCCCTTTTACAATATGGGATAATGACAATCGTTATGCAGGCAATCGGATATCATGAACCGAGTAATCGATGAAGTTTGACATTTACCCTGACCATGCTTTGCGGGAGATGGGTTGCATAAGTCAGAATAATAATAACAAGCCGCTCACATGAAGAAACGTTCATATGAAATAAAACACGTGGGATATTTTTGCTAAAACATCTAACAATAAAACATTCCCCTAAAAGAATTGCAGTGAAAATGGCAGACAGCTCAAAGGAATCGGTAAGATACATGAGAAGATAAAGTGAAAATCCACGTTATGCCTAACGCATATGCCTAGGATACCTGACAGTATCTTAGCCCACACGAAGTTTTCGACTGTCCGGCACTTTACCTGGATACAAGCTTGTGATTTCATACATATATAACACACACCGATGGTGAAACGCGTAGAAGTAGAGTCACTTACCGTAATTATAAAATCAAAATGATGAGTCCTGGGTAAAATCGGAGATGATGATACGTAGATAGATAAATAGGTTACATCTGATGAATTTCACTCAGCGAGCTCATTCTGAGGATCACCCACTCAGACACGTGTTCCGAAAACCGCCACAATTAACACGTAGTCATATTAGCACACTAGCAAGACCATATTGTTGAATTGACTGTTGTCGTAACTATTACTCCAAGCGCATCTGCTTCTTGTGAAAACCTTTACCGTAGAAGCTTACAAGCGAGGCGTTTCCTTAGATTTAGAACAAATTTACGTGCATATAAATACACCAGTTCAGTAGGACCTTTCTTACTGTTTACTTTATTGGATATGCAACATCTTCCTCGTTATTCGGTATACTAAAAACCTGTGGTAATCTGTAAAGCTATTTACTTTTAATTAACCATAATTTTCAATCTGTGAAAGTTTCTCTCAAATAAGGTAGGAAGTCCTAGCTCTAGATCGCGAAGATTACAGCAGATAGCTTTACCACATTCGCTACGCTGATTAGTGTACGGTACGGTATGAAAGCACAAGCCTGATCCAGGCAAAGTGCCGCACAGCCAGACTGCACGTGGGCTAAGATACTGTCAGGTTGCCCAGGCCTAAAGAGTTATGAGGAAGAAAAAAGAACAGGAAATGTTAGTCAGACTCCAGCCTGTTTCAGCATGCAGTTCACTACCTCTGGCCAATCAATTTAGCCGCACAGCTAAGATACTGTCAAGTTGCCCAGGCTTAGACAGATATGAGAAAGATAGGAATAGAAATGGTATCGAAACTCCAGCGTGTTTCAGCACGCAGCTCACTACCGGTGGCCAATCAATTTAGCACGGTGTTGATCGCACAGCACATAAATACTTCACGATCGCAAATCCGTGCAACAGATTTTGCTTTGCGATTGAATAAAGCGCTGATCAGTGTAGACAGGTTCTACGCATTTTTAGGATTTTGAAAAAGCATTTCTCTTCTAACTAGGTTGTAATATCATCTAGTGTTGCTGGGGCGGCTTCAGAGAGTTGGTTCCATGTATAACACATCAAATGGGGGTGGTTGCGGAAAACCTGAAAAAGAGCGGAGAAGGAATCGCCCCTCGAAAGGCTCATTTGATAATGAAGTGCAAAAATGTTGTCTGGTGAGTTCAACGTATTGTCATGATTGACTTTTGAGGCCATAAATTTAAAGTGCCGAAGAAGCCAATGAATTATGGTAGATCTGTTACGGGATAGAAAACAAAACTGTCGATCGCAGTAACCTGCGTTCGGTATGGAAATTGGTTGTTTTCCTGTCAGAAGGTACTATAAGGAAACGATCGCAAACGATGCTCTCCAATATTTTTAAAGAGAACACCTTCTGTAACCTGTACTTCTAGAATGACATGATACCCACACACAACTTTCCAATAGGCCTCCGGCATCTCCATTATTATAAGATGATCAGTGCCGTCAACAGGTGTGCGTCGTTGCACTGGTTGAACCTTGGCTCCAGGTGAAAAATTACGAATAATTGGTAATCATAGTTCCTAAATCAGAGTACCTACAGGTGAGTTGAAAAGTCACGATCCAATAAAATGGATTACTAAAAAACCTGAACGTGTTTGAACTTTAACAAATAGTGTTTCGATAAATGGTGATGCAAATAAGGGAATTCGTTTAAGAAATCAAAATCCATGAATAGCTAAATAACATAGGTGTGTAACTGAGCGGACGTGAACACAACAAAACATTGTATGAAAATAAAATAAGTTACAATTCAAAACTGTTGCAACGTATAAAATTCGTACGCTGAAGGTTGTCGTGCGCGTATCACATAAGAAATAAACACCAAAAACTGAATAAAAATGGAGATGATGATGCTGTTGGTATCATAGGGGACCTACCGACAAATCAGAGTTTATTATGGAAAAGATTCTTATTCACGAAACTAACCATACATCAGGGGTTGCGTAAGGAAGATAGCAGGATTAAGATGCACCTCTGCTGTCATTACTAACGGAAAGATGATTTATAGACTAGGACATACAAACGCACTGTAACTTGCACCACATTCCTAGATTTTATAACATTTCATTTAAGCATATGTGAGTCGACTGAAGTTGGGCAGTGCGAAAAGGAACTTTCTAAAGAATTGGCGGTGTTAGTAATCCCAACGCAAGCTAGTTTTAGAATATATAAAAATATATATGCAAGTGTATATTCCACATGACGAACACGTACAAAGGATCAAAGTACAAAAACATCAGGACACGTTTTTGAACATAGTTGAGGTTAACCAGGTTGAAAAACGGGGGATAAAAAATGAATTTTGCTAGGTCAGTTGATCTTGCGAAGTCTCCGTGGTTTTCGCGGTTTCTGGAGACACGCGTTTGGACAATGGTTCAGTGGGATGTGTTTCTGATTCAATTTTTCTCAGTCTATCACGGGGCGTGAACAAAACAGTATGCCGTTGCGCTACCGGCCGGGATACCAAACAAACACCATCAGGAGTTTTGGTGGGAAGCATGTCTTGCCAGGGGTCGGACAAAGCAAGTTCGACGGAAAATGACTCCTTCATTTTTAACCATGGTGGCCCACTTTTATGAGTTCGTGGGGTACGACGATTCGGAGTAGCATGAGCGATTGGTGAAGTCCAACTTTCCTCGGTAGACGTGTATGTGGATAGATTTGATGGAAAGCTCTCATAGGTGTGATCCGTGTGATAGCTGGGATAAGAATGAAGCGAAAGAGGAGACTGATAACGGGAAAAGTTCATTTGGTTTTGCTGAAGTGCGTGTGGGGATGTGGGCAACCAGGGAGGATGAGGAGATTGTGGGTAGCGGGAGTTGTAGCTAGCAGGTGATTGCATATTAGGTGAATATGGTGGCGGTGGAGCGAAGCACGGCACCGGGATATTGGGAGATCTGGTAATAAGAAAAAGGCGAGATTTCAAAGTAAAGTTAAAGGACAACAAAATTTTATTTAAAATTTAGAAAAGCGGTCAATATAAGACAAACATTGTTGATTGATTCTCAAAACTATTATGCATACACAAACCGTCAAACCTAGACAAACGAAATCAATCGGGGTGCCGTAGGACTGAGATGTTCCATTAAACTCATGGTGACCAAACCGCCACATGGCATAGGCCGCTAAAGAACACCAAACATTAACCTTTCCAGTGTTGGCAAAATTTGTCTTCCGGACTGGGATTCTCGCGATCTAATATAAAAATAGCTACTAACGTTCGAAAATGTCACCAAATCGTGTTCAGTTGCGGCGTGGTAGTATAAAATCTTGGTGTTTGCTGGATGTTGTGTATTACCAAGTAGAGTAAAGGGAAGAGTTACGATGCATGACAGCTAAAACCCAAAGGAAATATCATGCTGATATCGCATTACTTGTTCAAACAACTTGATTGTTTGCATGTAACATTTCAGGTTTAGATACCTCATTCCAGTTGGTTTGTGCTTACTTTTCTCTCTCTCTATATATATATATAATAGATATATTATATATATATATATAGATATATGGGGCAACGCCATATTTCGTATACCACTATCGTGGGTTTAGACTGAGATGTCTGGCCTTTATCCATCGACCTTCCTGGTATGAGTAGCTCTACTGGCACCAAAAGACCACCTAGTATAACTCAATGTGTCACGAAGGTACACAAACTATCGCACCACGTTAATGTTCAATCTCAGCGCGACGGAGGGAGATAGAAAATAGAAATGGAAGTGAGACTACGGCGTATTTCAGCACGGTTCCAAAGGTTGTCATAGCCGGGGGTGGCAGTGGGGATAAGCTCCCACTGTTTATAAAATGCTCCTATATGGCATGCGTCTCAAATAGCCTCTGACAACCAAGTTCAGCTTCTGGCCTGCACGAGTGGCTCTCCGAGCCCGGCGGAACTGCTTCTACCAACAGAAGGGGCGAGGGCGAGTGACTGGCGCCTGAAAACCAGTTTGCTTCGGGCAGATGTAGCTCGTTAGCCTGAGAGGGCATTTCATCTAAGGGAAGGAAAACCCTGACTTTAAACCTCCGCTGCCTTGTGGGATACCCGATCGCGGGAAAGGCTTCGGGAGAAAACCCTGAGGAAAAACCTGGAACTGAGTCTGGTAGACCACCTCTTTCTGGCAAATCCCTGCTGCCTTGCAGGTTGCACTTGGTTGTGCAAAGGCTAGAGAAGCTGACTCGAACAAACGCCGAGTGGTGCTGGGGACGCCGCTTTGTACCCAAATTCCCAAGAATCTTCTGTGAAGCCGACTCATCCTCCAGGAGGAGATAGTCGCACAAAGTAAAGTAAAGTAAAGTAAGTATTTCAGCACGAATCTCACTACCGGTAGCCAATCAATGTAGCACGGTGTAAGCCACACAGCACAAAAGTGCCGCACGATTGCACATCCGTGCAAGCACAGAGTGCTTAGCTGTCATACAACCATGATAAGTTAAAAATCCTATAAAGATGGGGAAGTGTGATACCTCAAAAGCTACTGAACTTATGGAAGATTAAGCAAAGACACACAGGAATGAGGTGTTTACACCTTGTATTAAACATGCGTTCAAACAAGTGTTGTGAACGAGTAAAGCGACAACAGCATGACAGCTTTTGTTGCCACTTCACTTGACAATATAAGGTTTAATCCAACACTCTAAGAGGTTTACAATACAACCAATGCACAGGATTTGAGCCACATCACTCAGAATAAGAAGCCATTGCGAATTCTCATCTCTTAGGCCCCAACCTGGGAGATGTGCCGCACCAAATAAATCTAGTTAAATTGTCGAAGCCTTCATCTGCTTGAGCTAAGTCAAAGTATGGCCACCCTTACAACGGCGCTATTCCAAGTTAGGAGTTGCAAAAACGCCTTAGGAAAACGAGAATTCCTTATTGGTAATAAGTTGGGAAAAGATATTACCAAGCTTGAAAGTGTTAGCGCCAGCTACTCGTATGACTGAAGGGCAATCAGGTAGGTCGTATGAGGTCGTTGAGTCTAGATATTTTTTCACTTAAAAGGCGGCTACATGGGGACTGATTGAAACCTTCAAAACCACGACAGGTTTCAGTCCTGTTCATTCAAGTGAATTGTATGCTCTCGCGACAACAATTGGTACTGGCGGCAGTGTATTTTATTATGTGTCATATTTTTTATCTGGTATTATTTTATATAAAAAACAAAAAAACCCACAAAATCGCATGCAGTGAAACTACAAAATCAAGCTGCTGTTAGCGCATTTGCTTTTGCATATTCCGCAGGCCCGCTTTCCCTTTTTTCACACGCTTGCTTATCTGCGTAATATTGCTTGGCCCTTTGTCTGGCTCCAGAATTGTGCTTCATGATGATGATGATGATGACTGGAGGCCACCCATTAAAACTTGTGAAGCGACATGTCTAGGCCTGGCCAACCTGACAGTATCTTCGCCCACGTGCAGTCTCTGACTGTGCCGAGTCACTGTCCTCGTTTAAGCAACACCTAGGCAAACACCTATGGCAATCAACTTTCAAGTGACTTTCGTTTATCTTTCGCCATTCCGATCTACCCCATAATACTTACATACCACTCACATAGGCATAAACGTCTAACACTTTTTCAAGTCTTTTCTCCCCAGCTTACAAGCATCAACGTTGCTCACACCAAAGCAACCGTCCGCAAGTCCGTCATGCACTGGAGGACGTGGTGGGAATGTGTCTTGGGCTGACACTTCTCCCTATAAAAAGCCACAATGTCCAATCAAGGTGTATGCTATACGCGAACATGGCCCGCTATAGGGCCTATTTGCCTCCGTTTTACTCTCATCATGTATGCTTTTTAGCACGCTTTGTGCGACCCTCTGTACACACCACCCAGTGGTTTCTTACAAGCTAACAGCTTTTATTACCACAATAAAACTATTGACTATTGACACACAGCACTAACAAAATCGCGGTGTCGAGATCCAACAAAAGCTAATGTAAAATGCTACGCACATTATTAGTCTTCGGAACACAGATATTCAAATATAATATTGTTAAGAGACATATGAATTAAAAGTATACTCAAAAGGCGAAATAATATAATACAATTGGCGGACCCACCGGTAACATTATTAAACATACCGTGGCGAGCTGACATTGAAATTACTATTCATTGGATGTACTCTTTGGGGCATGTTGGGTTGAGGGGTGGAATAGGATGGTCCGAACCCTGGACGTCTGGGACTATACATGATTAGGTCGGAAATTAAATGATTGGCATAGTTCAAGGTCGAAGTTTCTCACTTTTGTTCTTCCTAATAGACGACAGAAGGTCAAGCTCTTTTGAGTTGCATCTCTTTCTCTCAGCAACATAGTCCAGAAAAACATCAGGTAAAGAAATTTTGTCTAGTTTTGTACAACTTTATAGTGATTTCAGGCAGTACATTATTCACCGGTTGCTTGAACTTGTTTTCAGAGTTTGCAGCGATAACATCAAACGAAAGCGCATTCCGCAAGTTAACTACTCTAGTTGAGAGCGTGAATCATAGTGTTGAGCGTAGCTTTCTTCGCTTTTAAATATAAAACATGGCCGCTGTTTCTTGAGCCTGGTACGAGAGGAAAAATCTCTCGCAGTTCGTCACCACTTCAGTAATTGCGTTCAAACATGGGCTGGACGAACGGTGGCAGGTGCTCTTCCCGGAGCATTACCCTTAAGACTAAATCCCTCCATATTTATGATCAAAAAAACACAAAAATATTCGAAAAACATTTTGAACGCAAAAAAAGAGTTGCTTTTTCATTTTTCGACATATAGGAAATAAACTGCTGTCCATCGTCCTGTTCATTCGATTGACATGCAAACTGCATACCTCCTCAACCGTTTAGGTGATGAACACTTCCTCGTTATTCACAGTTACAACGCCGTGTTTTTTACTTACGAATCATCTGGTATGGTGGGTTTTTTCAAGACACACTTTCGAAGGAATCGGGGCACTCTTCGATTGGTTGGTCGACTATCGCGCCCGTGATTACTGATACTGATACTTGATACTAATACCATTTGGCCTCTTAGAATATGTTACAAATCTATCACAAAAAATCGTAGCGCACACGCCGAATACTGATCGATATAATGCCGAGGCGTTAACATTTATCCATAAAAGGCATCGATTTCAATCATTGTACTCTTCTATTCAACCGCCGTTGTTCATTTTTCCAGCTGGTCTCCTTCTTCCTTAGTTTTGGGTAAGCTTACTGCTGAACCATATTCCCGAACTGGTCTGGGCTATGTAAAAAACTAATACGAAACGTATATCGTGTAAATGCTGAGAACGAACGACTGATAGCTGACTATGCACGGTTTGCGGCACCAGCTTTTCTTTTTCTTGTCCTCCTTGGATTTAAGTCACCGTGTTTCAATTGTACCCAGATTACTTTCAATATCAACTCATTTCGGTTGAATATCACCAAGGAAGTACGTACCTTTAGTAGTGCTTTGCACGAAATGCATCAATGCGCATTTCTGCCGACTGAAAGGGAGCTGCCACTTAACACCAAATAAAATATTTTTCTAATGCATTTTGAAAATCTGTGCTATCAGTAGCAGAGCTTAAAGTTGCCCGAACTGTGAGGCCATAGGCACGGGATGTCATTAACCTACACTCCGAAAACTAACGGGCCGAAAACTGATCCCTGAAGAATCCCGTAATTTTAACGTGTATTCGGCAACTTGCTTCTGTTTACCTTGAACTGTGTAAAACGGTAGTAATGACATCTTCAATTCTTTTTAGTACTAGTGCCATTCACATCAAGAGCACGCAGATGCAACAGTAAACGGTTGAATGGGACACGGTCAAAAGTCTTGCTGAGATCAATGAAGACTGTGACTGCTGCGTTGCCGAGATCAAGTTCAACAGACCAGTTCTCGTATGAAGTGATTAGATTGGATTTGCATGATTTTTTTCGTAAATTCACTATTAGTAGATGTTAACTGACTGGTTGCAGAGAGAACATTTTGTAAGTTAATTTAGCAGTCGATCCAGATTTCTCGCAACCGGTAACCGGTCGCTAGTTAGCCGGGTCACTGATTTCAACACCGTTATACATTAGTTTTACAATGACATACTTTCAATCTTATGGTAATCTTGGAAATAAACTAAAGATTACCCTCAATGTTTTGTGCATATTACCTATCATTGCCTTCAAAAGCATGGGATATATCGTATCAGGACGAGATGTGGAGTTTACATCAATTCGTTCAATTAGATATTGCACCGTCTTTGATGAGATCGGTAGTTCCAGCATATCAGTGCTGCTCTGATTAAGCAGTGGAAACGGAAATGTCTCCACCGTGTACACAGAACTATAATGAGACTCAAGAATTAAAGCTTCAAATTCATTCCGTAAATCGCAAGCATGGTACCCGTTGAGAAGCGTCGGTTTCTCGTCAAATGCATGCAGACATGCGTTTCGGAACTATTTTGGCTCCATCCAACAAATGATCTTCAAAATTTTCCTTTTTTCTTTTCAGGATTTTGCACGGAAAACTAAGTTAACTTAATAATCTTTGGCAACATCTGAAAGAGAAATTCTTCCATTACCGCTTTCTTTTTTACCGTGTAGTAACTGATACTACTACCTAACTATGGTGGCATCTCGGCGGGCTGTCTTTCATTCGTTAATGGGGCGTGATTTTCAAACGAACTGAGTTCACCCAAAATATGGTACTAACTGCAATCAACATTCGTTGACGTTTAAAGTGACGAGTTATTCGAGTCTGCAGACGCCATTCGACTCTAATTTCCAGTGGTTTTTCCGGACACTCGTTCGTATTCTCGGTTGAAAAAATCTATTCAAATTGAACCATAAAGAGCAGTGATCGATGCACCTGACAGGGTCCATGTTATATGGATTCGTAACATCTTAAAATCTGGGTGTGATCACGGAATCCAATGTCAAAGGGATTTGTCGAACAATATTCTCGTAGGATTTCTTTACATTCTGCACAAAATTCAGTCACAAAATCTTATCTAAAAATTATTTTTGGAACGGTTCATCTCTATCAAATAATACCGCCAATTCCTTATCGCCCGTTTTGAGATATCCATGAATTTTACATTTACCAGTGCTATTATGCCGTTTAATTTGAGAACATAACTCAGAGACGTGAGTACCGGGTGAGCTGTAAATGATCCCAAGTGCTGCAGCCCATAGCTAGACTTGACGTGCACAAGATTTTTTCAGCTTTTCCAGCATCATCTTGAAACCTTTTTAATCCCGTATTGTCTGTGACGTGAGTTACGCGTAGTCCACCAGTTTCCTATTCCGACAACTTCAAAACAACGATTGAGTTATTATACGCGTAACTCACGTCACAGACAATACAGAACTCAATTGTATAGGAACGTCACAGCAACAATAGAGCCAAATACTCCTGAATCAAAGTTCAATTCAATCAGAAGACGATCAACATGTCGTCCAAACTTTCTGTGACAATCAAAAAATGACACTCAAAATAGCGTCCAAAATCAAGCAAAATACTGGACCCCAAAATGGCAACCAAATTCAGCAACAATGACCGACAATGGCAGAAACAATAAATTAAAACAAACATTTGACCGAAGGCGTGTACAGAAAAGATTTACAATAACAGAAATAATTAGAAAATCAAAGTTTTATATCAAAATACTGTAAGAAAATTAAACACAAGCAAAATCTATTTGACAAAATTCAGTTTTTGTAAACATGTTCAAAATAAAAAGAAAGTTGAAGGGAAAGGAAGAATTTCAAACTACTTCGAACCTAACACCTCCGACCAAATTCTGTCTAGGGCTAAACTGTGCAACGATTGTGCAATGGAATTGAATTGAAATGCGAATCCCAACAGAAATCGAATTGAGAAGTCAGGACACGGCAAACAGAATGCAATGTGTTTAACGGGTGAGTTGATTATGTACCAAAATCGTATTCAACAGATTTTCACTGAGTTATCGAACAGATAATCGGTGGAATGCGAGTGATAACGATAACAGGAAGTCGATAAATCAATATGGCGTCATCGGCAATCGAAACCTGACATCCTGTTGGAGGAGAGGTCAGCCAACCAGCTCAGCTTGCATCGTGGTGGGTAGGATTTGCGGAACCACACCACAACCTTCCTCCCTCGAAATTGTTGCGTTGTTCCGATTCGCCAACCTCGCAGACCTTCTAAGAGCAGTTGACTCCTGAGGTTTCACACTTGGTTCTGGTTGATGCGTTGATTCCTGATTGATGTTTTCCTCTACTGACCTTTTGAATTGTACTTGACTTTTGTGGCGTTGGTGCACACTTGTATCCTTTAGGTCAGTGATCTCAATCATTGAATTTCCGATCTGTCGGGTGACGATGCCATGAGCAGGTCTCAAGTCGTTTCCTCTGAAATAAGTCACATCACTAGAATCCATTCGGTGTAGGGAAGTTCGGAGTGTCCTGGATTTGAACAACTTGGCTGGGCTCTCTCTGGTCGTTCAATGGACGGCATTACGGTATTGTAGTAGAAAGTTATCAATGAATACGTCCACGGCTTGGAAGCTCTTAGGATTGGCTGAGTGAATAGCACTCTTGATAGTTTTCACAAGATTCTCTGCAGCGCCATTGGAACATGGATGCCGCGGAGCAGTTCGTAAGTATCGGCACCCGATGCTATCCAGCCATTCCTTCATTTCATTGGAACAGAATTGGGCACCATTGTCAGTGATAAGTACTTGTGGGATTCCTTCACGGCTGAAACACTTCCTTAGAGCCTGCATTGTGAACGCCGTCATTCCTGTGGTTGTCAGAAAGACTTCTGGCCACTTGGAATACGAGTCGATGATCACAAGTGCGAAGTACTTTCCCAAAAACGGTCCACAATAATCTGCATGGATTCGTTGCCAGGGAAGGTAACTGTCGGGCCATGGTGTCCAGTCCCTTGGGCGTGAATTGACTCTGTGCAAGCAAGCCTCGCAGTTCATAGCTGTACTTCTGATGTCGGCATCAATTTCTGGCCACCAAACCTCTTGCCGTGTCAACGATTTCATTTTTTCAATGCCCATATGGCCCTCATGTAGATCGTCCAAGACAGGCTTCCTCAACGGTGGCAGGATAAGCAATCGGTATTCCCGACAAATCACACCGTCCGGTTGCATCAGTAGCTCATCACGGATCTGGTAAACGCGTAGGTATTTCTTCCGCACATCTGGACGCCAACCGTTCCGTATGGCTGACATAACTGTTGAATAGTACTTCTTCCTGAACGTTCGTAGTTGCTCACGGGAAACGGCACATGATTGGGAGATGAGACAGCATGCTTCCGCTGGAGAACGTTTTGCGTGCCTGGACAGGAAGTCGGCCTGCGGAATATCTTTTCCTGCTCTATGGACAATCTCATAATCGTATCCTGCAAGGTAGATACTCCATCTTTGTAACATCGAGGCCGTAGCTTTGGAAAGCGATTTCTTTGGATTGAATAAGAATTGCAGAGCTTGGTGGTCCGTGACAATCTGGAATCGTATTCCGAATACATATTTGTGAAGTCGCTTGATCGCCCAGAATATCGCCAGTGCCTCCTTTTGCGTTTGTGAGTATCCTCGTTCTGCTTGGTTCAACAATCGGGATATACAGATGATCGGGAACCCTTCCTGTTTCAACACAGCACAAATTCCGACGACCGATGCATCTGTGATCAAAGTGGTGTGTTTTATATGCGAAAACGCCACCAGTACTGGTCGGTCCACGATAGCTTGAATCAAGGTGCGCAACACTGACTCCAGTTCATCATTCCATTCCCACTTTTCTGCATGCTGAGCAAGAAATAGCGGTTGTGCCCGGGCTGCGAAATTCGGAATAAATCGTGAGTAGTATTGAAGACAACCCATGATTGATCGCAGTTTGCATTGGTCACTTGGTGATTGCACATTAGCAAGTGGATCGTATCGAGTAGGATCTGGTCGGTATCCTTCGGAATCTATCACGTAGCCGAGAAATTGTAGTTCATTGACTCGGAACACGCATTTTGACGGCTCGATTGCTACGTTTTTAGCTGCAATTCGTTCCATCAGTGCCAATAGTCTTTGGTCGTGTTCCTCATGCGTTCTTCCGTAGATAATAAGATCGTCCTGGTAGGCTCGGACTCCTGGTAGGCCTTGGATCACCTTATCAATTGCCGATTGGCATATGCCTGAGGACACATGAAATCCGAATGGGAGGAAATTGAATTGAAATAAACCCCATTGAGTATTGATTGTCGTCAGTGGTTTTGACTTCTCTTCGAGTGGTATTTGCAAATATGCATTCGCAAGGTCAATCTTTGAGAATATCTTACTACCGTGAATTGCCCTCATAAAGTATTCCGGCTCTGCTGTTGTCGCGGCACAACGCTTCAGTCTCGGGTTAAGTGTTAGTCTGTAGTCGCCACATATTCTCGGTGTCTTTCCATCGCTTTCCACTGCTATAACAATAGGTGTTGCCCATGCTGACTAACCAACTGGAGAAATAATACCAGTGCTTTCCAACTTCTTCAGGCTATTGAAGACGCCGTCTCTCACAACATAAGGCAAAATTCTACGTTTCAGGAATATCGGATCACCTTCAACTTCCAGTGTTGCTGGCTCTACCTTCATGCCACCAGTGTTGGTTGAACATTGGACGACCAATTTTCGTAGGGAGGACTGAATTTGTTCTCCTGAATTCTCAACGGGCACAATATTCAGCGATACTGGATGCTTGAGGGCTCGCAGGGCTTTCAAACCGAGGATTGCTGGACTGCTTCTAGATACCAAGAATCGGACTGGAATTGAAATCTCCTTGTCTTGTTTCACAAATAAAGTGGTTTCGCCTGTCAGTGGCAAATTGTGTCCGGTGACGCCACGAAGTTCAACGTTGGTCGGTTGCACATGCGCCTCTGGGGACACCCGGTTCAAGATTCCGGCGGAAATGATTGATTCACTGCTACCGGTATCGACGATGAATTCAGCAGTTTCACTTGAGTCGAACTGCAAGGATTTGTAGATGGATTGTTGTGCTGGACTCTTCAGTTGCAGAACATATGTTGAACCGTCATCCTCCTGATTGACCACTGGATTCTGTTGGGTCAGGTTGCATTGTTTACTCCGACAAACCTTCTTTATATGTCCGCTCTTACCGCATTCATGGCACACTGCATTGCGGAATCGACAAGTTGACCGCAAGTGAAGATCACCACACGACATGCACTTATTTATCGGCTTTACGGTCTTGTCTCGGGCTTGGTTTTCACTTGTCTTGTTGGCCTGGTGCCGGTGACTTGGCTGATTGGATCTGAGTGAACTTTTCTGAAAGAACATGGCACCTTGTTCGGTTGTCGCAGCAGTCACATCATCTCGCTGCTCGCAGATTTCACGGGCTTCGGCGTAGGTCAGGTCAGGTTTCATCAGCATGTTTCTTTGTAGATCAACATTGTTAATACCAGCAATGAGACTATCCCTCAAATCATCTTCTAATAGATCACCGAATTAACATTAGGCAGCCTGTTTCTGTATAATAAGGATGAACTCACGGCAGCTTGTATTAGGATTTCGGACCAGTGTGTTGAATTTTGCCCGTTCGATAGCTTTGAAATTCACCGGCATGACATGCTTCAGTAGGAGTGTCTTCAAATCTTGGAACGGCAGTGATGCAGGAGCCTTTGGATAGGATAGGTTCTTAAGTAACGAATATAATTCACGTCCTCCGTAGGTCAAGAAAAATGTTGACTTATTCTCCGGCTTGACGTCCTTCCGAATATTGCTCCACAGCTCGAATCGTTCCACCCACTCTTCAATTTCTCCAGGATTAGAATGAAGATTTATTGGTTCAAGAGTCGGTTGATCCATCCTGCTCGCGACGTCAAATTGTAATGGAATTGAATTGAAATGCGAATCCCAACAGAAATCGAATTGAGAAGTCACGGCACGGCAAACAGAATGTAATGTGCTTAACGGGTGAGTTGATTATGTACCAAAATTGTATTTAACAGATGAATATTGTTCACTGAGTTATCGAACAGATAATCGGTGGAATGCGAGTGATAACGATAACAGGAAGTCGATAAATCAATATGGCGTCATCGGCAATCGAAACCTGACATCCTGTTGGAGGAGAGGTCAGCCAACCAGCTCAGCTTGCATCGTGGTGGGTAGGATTTGCGGAACCACACCACAGATTGTTCGACGAATACCCTAACGAATTTAGAGAGGCAAATGACTTTATTTTATGGCGAGTCACTTTCGCCACATTACATCACCATCATTAGATATTAGTAGCTTTTTATAGAGAATGCGGTTGCCAATCGTAGACTAACCACATCTTCCGGTGCTGCTTCTTACCTTATAAAGAAGAGTTGTCCTGATCCTTACCCAAGTCGCCCACTTCTTCTTGGTACTCTTCTAACATACATACTTTCCGAATATCACGTATATAATACAGGACTGTCATTGAGTCTGTCTAAAAGTTCACATTCTTGATGTGTTTTCCAAACGATCGTTTCAATAAAAAATATATTCGTACCGCAAGCCTAGCAGCTTGTAATTCAATTCTGGGAATGAAAACTGTTTTTGAAGGAATGACTATAGACCTTGAAAATAAACGACGAGCAGGTGAAACGAATCATTTATCAAAGATATGCCCATATGCCACTATTCCGTGACCAAATTTAGATGCATCGCAAAATATATGCAAATGTATTTGCGTATCAAGCTGGTAATACTCACTAATGCAAAGAGGTACTCGAAACTCCTTGGCAGAGCGTAAGGATGATATCCATCTATCTAATAACAACACAATATCATCAGGAATCCTTTCATCCCATCCCAACTTTCTCCTGCAAATGCATTGTAATAAATGCTTTCCGGGCAGAATCCAAGGACTCATTAACCCAAGAGGATCCCACAGACTGCTGACCATGGACAGTATTCCTCTTCTCGGCATATTAAACTTCAGTGTAGATTTAACATTGGATGCGTTCCATATCATTCCAAACATTCTTTCGATACACGGATGGTCCTTCCCCGTCACCCGAACATGAGTGGCCAGTTCGTGTATCAGCATAGACTCAAGCAACAGATGGTCTTTTGATAGCCATTTCGTCAACTTGAACCCACCAAGTTTCAATAATTCACTGAGCTGCCGTATCATCGCCATTGCTTCTTCTCGAGATGGCACGGAAATCAAGCAGTCGTCCACATAGAAGTAAGTATGCACATATTTACTGATGCTGTCTTCAAACTTATGTGCAAACTGTTCTACAGTTCTGCGTAACGCATAAGTTGCACAAAATGGTGAAGAAGTGGCACCAAATGGATGTACTGTCATCCGGTACACTTTAATGTGCGACGTCATGTCGTTATTCGACCACCAAAGCAGTTGGACGCTCAATAGTATATGAAATATTCTCGATGTGTCCGGATTCGAAGTGATGTCGTAATAGTTCAACATATCGTAGATACGACTGTCCATCTCTTTCAATACGTCTCTTTAACATGCTAAGCCTCTTTAAGGCTAACTGATAATTATCATCCAATTGAATATCACGTTTTTCCAATGAATGAGAAAAGCTTCGCACACGACCGATGTGCATGATTTGAGACTTCTGCATGTTTAGTGGTAGGTTATTTTCAGATAACCACATTTGCACAGCATCCAAGTCACTTTGAAGCACACTGCGATCCTCGGCAGTGCTGATTTTTTCCCATATTTTTATGTCATCTGCGAACAGAACCATCTTACTGCGCGTGGTGTTGGCAGGTCATTCATATAAATCAGAAACAGTATCGGTCCAAGCACGGATCCCTCTGGAACACCGCTAGTGACGTCGATTCCCTTCGATAGTATACCGTCAACACGAACCCGTATGTGTCTTTTGCTGAAATAGTCTCGCTACAAGTCATACAGTCCTCCAGCAATATCGAGTTTCTTTAGCTTGTTCAGCAGTAAGTTGTGATCAACTCTGTCAAAAGCTTTAGAATGTCAAGGTTGCATGCATGAATACTGCCTCCAGCGTCCACTACACTAGTCCAGTCGTCCAAACATGTCAGAAAATTAGTTAGACAAGAGCGGTATCTGCGAAATCCGTGTTGGGCAATTGTCAAGAGTCCGTTGGATTCCAAGTGGCGCACTACTTCTGCAGTGATTATGCGCTCAAAAACCTTTGAAATCAAAGACAGCAATGTCACAGGCCTGTAATTTTTTACTTCAGAACGGCATTCACTTTTGTAAATTGGTGTAATTAGTCCCAGCTTCCAATCAATTGGTACCATTCCAACTTGAAGCAATTCGTTAAACAGACGAGATAAAGGTTCCGAGAGCTGCGCATGACAGCTTTTGAACGCTTCTGTAAAATTTCGTCTGGTCCCGGAGATTTCTATGCGTTTAACTTTCTCAAGTGCTGCGCAACCACCATCGGAGTAATTAATATTTCACTCAGAGTGGGACGATCATAACGAATGCTTGGTTCCTGTTCGTGCTCTGTGGATTTCGGTGCAAATACTCCAGCATAAAAGTCTGCTAACAAATCAGCGGTTTGTTCAACGGATTCAGTGAAGCCGGATGAAGTTCTTAGGGCAAAGACACCTGGTTTGATATTTGTTCTGTCGTTTACAAGTCGATATAAAAGCTTTGGATTCCGATACATCTGTGAAATCAATTGCGATTGAAAAGCTTGTTTATCGTCTCGAATCAAGCTGATAACTTTCTTTCGCAGTCGTGTAAATTGCATCCAAGAATCAGCTGTATTTGTAGTCTTATGAAACTCCCATGCTATTGCCCTTTGCTGCATCCACTTTTTGGTCCCTCTACGTAGCTTAAATTTGTTAGATCGAGAATTTTTCTTAGGGACGAGGTTTGAATATTTCTTCAATATAAATTTCAGGTGTTGTAGGAGAGAGCGCCAATGACCGTCTGGATCGGAATAATCCAACTTTATGAGAATAATGCTTTGAAGCTCTACACAAAGAGTACGGTAGGTCACCTTTCTAAAGATTTCATTCCGTCAAATTTGCGCCTAGCACTACAAACGTAGTCGAATTCTAGGACAACGTGATCCGTTCGATCGGCGGTTTATAGATGATAGTTTCTACAGCGGTAGGATCAGATGTAAGTATCAAGTCCAAGGTAGACGGCCTGTCAGCTCCCCTAATATAAGTAAATCCGTTAACGTGGTTATAGAGGGGTGTGTAATCCAAGACTGCTCGAAGTTCGTGTTCAAATGTATCTGATGGATGATCATCACTGTTATATAGCTGGGGAAGGTTGAAGTCTCCCATTATCAAAATTTGAGTGTTGTATCGCGTTGTTACATATTGCAAAGCAGTAATCAGTTTATTGTTCAGGTCGAGGTTCGCGGTTGAAGAACGGTAAATCACTCCAATAACGCACTGGTCACCAGAAGTAAGTTATAGAACACCAAAGCGTGTCGGGTATATCCAGATTTTGGTCATTCATAACTCTGCAAATAAATGATTGTTTGCAGTAGAGTGCTGCTCCTCCGCCATCACTCAAACGGTCACGTCGAAATAAAGACATGCTTGGTAAAGAGAGTTCTAGATCAGAAAACGAGGTAGTGAACCACGTTTCTGTTATGGCAACTATGTCTGGGTTCGTTTCTTCGCAAATCTCGGAGAGTTCGTGCAGCTTATTGATCAGGCTGTTTGCGTTCGTATAGATGCACTTAATTGTGTTTTTTATGAGTAATGACGGGGTGTAAGCTGTTTGGTTCAACAATTTGCTAGAGAGACTTTGTGTGTTTGTATATAAACAATCAATAAAGTTTGTAGTGTTCATATCATGAGAGGTTATTGGGGGTCCGACTCTGTCAGAGCCGGAATGCTCACGTTTTTTTGAAGTGGCGCATGAGGTTCCAATTGAACTGTGACACTTGACGTAGATTGATCAGTACTATCCGTTTGCTGAATTTCGGTTTTGATCCTGGGCAAGCTTAACTTTACGTTTTGGGGTAGATATCTTCTATTTGACTTCCATTCGCGTTTGACATTATCGGTCATTTCGGTTGTCAAAAAGGTTAGCTTCAGAGGGCTAGGACCTTGCCCTTTATAGTTTGTAGACATCGGCATCCTGAAAGTGCTTACAAGTATGGATGTTTTAACGCCGATCTTTTCAGCTAAGTATTTCCACTGTTTGTGATCGTGCTCAAACTTTTGAGAAGGATCGTCTGCAGCGTAATCTGGAACACCCAGAAGTACGATACTTCTTGGATTATTTTCCTCTCGATATTTCTTTGTCGTCCTTCGCTCCCACCATGGTAGATCCGGAAGGATACGACTTGTAGAATTGGAAACATCTCTAAGCTTGTAAGCATTTAAAAGTACGTTTTCCACATCCTCAGCTGATTTCAACGTTACTTTTAAAAGACGTGGATCATTTTTGCGGGGGGAATTCATGTGACGGTGTAGCCGAACAATTGATGAGGGGGTAACTGCGGACAGTTTCATCTGACTACAAAGATTATGCCACTCCACTAAGTCGTGCTTCTGTTTGGCTTCGAATAGCGTTTCCTGTGACTCGGTCACGTTGGTACATATCACACTGAGGTTTATACGTGTGGGTTTTGGTTTATAGTTTGAGTCCGTGTTTTTGACGGTGGCTATGTGGATTTCTTTCTGAATTCCGTGACATGTGTGCAACGCTGATGAATCCTTTTTAGTTTTGGTCAGATTTTGCGCAGTTATCTGGGCAAATGTCGGCCTGCTCGAATGTGACAAATTCTCTGTTGAATTTTCGGTAGTGGTCTCTGAGTGCGGCAATAATGGTATTTTTGTCGCGTTCATTATGCGTTCATTAAGTGTTATTAGGCTGGATTCTAAGCCATTTAGACGTGTCTCGATTGTGTTATCAGTGGTCTTCGCTTCAGAAGATGTCACCTTTGGTTTGTTTTTGCAAACTTGGCAAACATAACAGACACCGGGACAAATGTCTCCATTAATAATCGCTACCACGTCTGGGGTCAACGACTTATCACATTTTGCATGCACCTTTGACAAGCAGTCGTAACATGTGACACATCTCGCCTTGGGGCTTACAACCTTTCGGCAAACCGCACACACGCACCGCGGGGTGCTTTGTCTCGTTTTCAGGGTCATTCGGTCAGGAAAATTTCAACGCTGTTCACACGTAGTGTTTCGACCGATCGATCAACAATGAATGCGTGATGACGGTAAACTGCAGTGATCACGAAGTAGAGTGAAATCTGTAATCAATCCTGCAGTACGTTTCGGGATTTGATCTCAGGATATTCAGGGTAGCTCCAGTCGATGCAGAAGAAGTAGCTCCTTCGAATGGTATCAATAACTAGAGAAACTTGAACAGCGACAACAACCTTTCACGCGTAGATCCCGAATGGGAAAAACACGAAAAATCACAAATTGAACGTATTGCTGAATACCAATACGAGAGTGACAATTCCAGATAGCTGAATTCGAGAAGATTTCAAAAATGTATAATGTATCCACTTAGGTCCAAGTGGAAAGAGAGTATATCCAGGTAATCGAGAGCTCAAAATAATGCGACCACACGCTAATTGATTACGATCCATCAGCCCTGGTGTTGTATAGTATGACTCTACTCGACAAGATACACATGATTGCTCGAGATATCGTAACAGAATCTTGATCACGGGACACTTTAATGTACCTCACCTATTGAAGAATATCAACGAGTCTCAGACCTATACTGCTGACACTTTGCGGCTCTTTCAAGAAATTACCTTTTATAATCACGTGAAAAGCAATACATGATACAGAGGTGCAGATATGCTTTCAATACTTGATCTGATCTTCACAACTAGAGAAGATTCCTTCGAAAACATTACATACGATAGCCTGTTAGTTTCGAGCGACCATTTAGTTTTGAATTTGGACTACCAATGTTGAGCAGAGCAAACAAGCGATACAAAAGTATGGTCATAAACTTATGCCAATCTAAATTGCCAAGCGCCATAAGTTCGATTAATAATTGGCAGATTGAAGGCATCGAAGTAAAAGAATAGTGATCCAGCATTTTAACCAAGCCTTACTGGGAAATCAACTCTAACTCAGCATTCGTACCTAAATATTTTGGAATGCATTCGGTTTTAAAATCCGCAGTCGCACTCAGAAATGGATTAAAATACGAAAAATATCTTATAAAAACCATAGCCGGTTAACTAACGAAACCACATTGGCTACTTGTCAAACACTTATAATCCATGTTATTAACCTTGTTACTGAAGACAAAGTACAGTATGATGCTGATATACTGTATAAAATGGAGCGAAATCCGAAGCTTCTTTACCAGATTTTAAACAAGCATTGTGCAGGGAAATCAAGAGTTGCGGCCTTACGGACGCACGAACGCAGCTTACACCGCGGATGTTCTCGTAAATTATTTTGCTGCAGCATTATGTCCGAAGAAATGCGTGGATATATAAAACTGGATCCAGTAATAACGCACCATGTACCATTGGACACAATAACAATTACCAAAGAAAAGCTGCTGTTGCGTTCAGAGCCCGTAAATACCTGGCCTTTTACCCTATTGTCTCACGGTGCTCGAAAGGATCGTGTCGAACAAACCGAGCAAAAACCTCGTAGAAAATAAGCAATTTCAGGGAGCGCAACACAGTTGTAAAAAGGAATACTCCAGCCATACCAGCCTTCTCCTTACCTTTGACGTTTGGACGAGAGAAGTACAATTTGGTGATACCATCTCGGTATGTTACATCGATATATCGAAAGCATTCAACTGCGTAAACCACGGTGAACTCTTGCAGAACGCGAGACGTTATTTT
The DNA here is from genome assembly GCA_013407085.1 of Atriophallophorus winterbourni. Taxonomy (NCBI): domain Eukaryota; kingdom Metazoa; phylum Platyhelminthes; class Trematoda; order Plagiorchiida; family Microphallidae; genus Atriophallophorus; species Atriophallophorus winterbourni. The sequence goes on from JACCGJ010024882.1 coordinate 27,329, forward strand.
ATCACTGACAGACTATTAGCCTGGATAAAAAGTCACCTGTTCAAGTCTTTGTGAAGTGTGTTTCGTAGAAATCGGTAGCCGTGACAAGTGGGGTGTCTCAGGGATCCGTTTTCGGACCAATCCACTTCGCACTTTAGAAAATGGCATACCGGCTCTGGTCGAATGTAAGATCGTACTGTTTGCGCACAATATATTAGTGTTGTCAATATTGAATGAGCCGGCAGTCTGCGAACTGCTTCAGAAGGTTCTGGGCAAACCAAAAATTTGGTCCCTAAAAATCGCCTATTTTTCAATTTCCAAACGTGTTATGCCTTAGAAAATATGTGGAATTCTGATATTTTCTTGGTCCACACAGCCTCTGGTAAACCATGGAACAGAAAGACTTAGGTGTGTTGATGAGCATAACCCTAGCAACACCACAATGCAACTCGATTTATCGCAAAACATGACATAAATTGTTATTCCTAAAGAGAATTTACGGTAGCTTCTTCAAACGGAAAATTCCCCGCATTATAAATAAGTACATTAGATCCACGATGGAATATGTAGTTTGAGCATGGTCTTCATGGTTTAAAAACATTTTGCGGTTTTGCAAAAAATATACCGTCGAGCTACCACACTTGTTGCCTGACTCAGCCGGAAACCATATAATGAGCAAAACGACAAACCTAAATTTATTCGATTATCGAGTCGTCGTCTCCGAATTGATTTATTTTGGTTCACATTATTTTAAATACCGCAAATCACCCTCACCACAATTCTCACTTAATCATTAGACAAGAGTTTACACATTGATCGTTACTGTCCATTACTCGCGACTCAACTGCAGACGACATTTGTTGCCGTGCAAGTTTGTTTTATTTGAAACAATCTATCCAATTTTTCTGTAAGCTCATTTGTCATTCCAGCAATCGATAACAATTTTCACCCGATTCTTGAACAAGCAAATCCCGATTTTGCTTGTTATATAATTCGTAGTTCCAATATTATTTTTCGATTTATGTAGGTTATATGTTATTTAGAAAATTAAAATTGAATTGAATCTAGCCTGCGACCCTTGCGTTATAACCAGAGAAAAAGAAAAACTAATGAGCTAGACACAGGGATGTTCAGGGGCCAGCAGTTTGTTAAGTAATTAGACAACCATATTTGGTGGTGTTGCAAAGATGTATGTATTTTGTTATTCTTCGAATAAAATTCTTACTTAGCGGTTACCTTACGTTTCGCAATTACATCGTGTTCCCTAGTTTCAGCGTTTTGAAAAGTGGGGTTTTACTGCAAGAAAGTAGCTGTGAGCATACGATTGTGGAACTAGACAGACAAACCAGATATAACAACATTGACAAAAAAATAACAATCCGTTTTGCTTTAGCAGCAGCAGGCAGAATTTAACACATTTCAGGCATAGTTGACCGCAATGATTACACAAAGGATCTCAAATCAAACAATCTCATCAAGAACACAAGAAAAGTTCCTTCTACAAGAGATATTGACTCTTTATATCTGTGCATTTCACTTCTGTACAAGAAATACAGAATTATGTTTGATAATAATAATACTATATTCTTGGTAAAACAAGGCATGCAAAGCATGATCAGGTTATCAATGCGTAAAATAAAATATAAAAAAGATTTGTAAAAATGGACATATCACGCAAAGGTTTTAATGATTTTTTCCGTTTAGAAGGGAAGGTAAATTTACAGTGGATAAGAAAGAAAGTTTTTCGTGTAATGTCACACAGTAATGAAGTTTAATCTAGATTGCAACAGGATATACAAATTGGGAGGTAGCAAAAATTAGAATATAATATGGATGAAGAGGTACGAATGACAATATAATTTTCACCGTAAAATTAAATTTAGAAAATAAAGAAAATTCTTTTATAAATATATAGAATGACTTTTCCGGAATGTTAGTGGGTGTGATTGAAAAAATGTTTCTAAAATCTCCGGAGTTACATTGAAAAGAAATTAGAAGATGGCGGGGATGAGGAGAGATTCTGGTATAAATTGCTTTAGGGTTGGGCAGGTTAAACAATTCAGGAAAGTCGAAGAACTTTCAAATAATGGAAACCAAATTTGTTTGCTAGTAGGGCTTTCGGTTCATACAAAAGAATCAGACTCAGCCGTAACAACACAGGCACATGAAGCGCGGACCAGTATCAACATTGGTTTCGTAGTCGGTGACACGGGAACAAAAATAAAGATATTCTTTTCACCAACATGGTATGAGATCATTAAAATGGAATTGCAAATCAGTTGGGAACGAAAAAACGGATCGCAAAAAACAGTTTAACATTTTTGTTAAATTTTTTAATAAACACGTTATGTACAGCATGTTTTGGTATATATATATATATATATATATAATATATAGATATATATATATATATATATATATATAATAGATAACGGTTATGTATGTGATCATATAGTAAAAGTGATAAAAACGCATAGCTACTATTAAGATGTGAAGAAACATATATAGGGTCCGGCAACCTGACAATTGAACGGCCAGGTACCCAGAGAATATTATCAGAACTCATGACATACTAATTTGTGCAAAACGATTTGGTATTAGAAACCTAGGATCCCGTGGTAGTATAGAATATCTACAGAAGAGTTTATCTTAAGAATTTAAGATAGTGAGTCACCATGAATTCCGGAAATTGTGAACAGTTCTATGTTCAATAACCGGGAATACCATGACAATATTTACCGTCTATTGAAGTGTTTGTTTTGAGAATTTCGCATAGCGAAGGAGTAGTAAGTAGTTTAAATTGACCTGTGGATGTGCACATGCGAGAATTGAGTGGGAGAGAATTCCAAAGCTGTGCATACCTAATTAAAAAGAAGTTCTGTCGAACTTTAGTGCGAATAAGGGGAATCTGCAAAAGCCTCCTTCGGTTACATCGTACATAACGATTGCAATCTTGGAAGCGCATTGTATATCGAAGGGTAACATGGTGCTCCGTAATGATTCGGGAGAAAATAAAAAGAATAATGCGAATTCTACGTAACCATAGCGGGTTTATGTCTAGTAGATGGATTCTTTCTTGATAAAATGATTGATGAGAGTAACCAGACATGATTTTGCTAATCCTGAGTAGAAGGCTTTCTAAGAGTATACAGTCACGCCTAGCAACGTGAAAGTAGGTTATATTACAGTAGTCGAGAAGCAGTATTACCTTCATTTTATATAAACTTAGTCTAATTTCACAAAGGAGTAATATTTTATCGATCAAATCGAAATTATGTCTAGCTCGTGCTATGAGAAATCTTGTTCGTTGAAATTAAGTGATGAAGAATATCTAAATCCTAGGTCTTTGATTTTGTTAGAGGACGCGAGTGGTGCATTTTTGCTAATGAAACTATCAGGTGGTATTCAGCTGCGCATAACAATGAATTACGTTTTCAGAGCTAAGAATTCTAACCCGCATTGTGAGTCCCAAATTCAATCGGCTGAAAGAACCGTTGAGGTAGTCTATAGCCTGTGATCTCTTTATGTCGGGGAAAGCTATGACAAGTTTAATATCATCCGTAAATATAAAGAGCTTTGAGTTTTTCACAATGTTTAGCTCGTCATTAAGAAGTTGGTGTTGGGTACCTAGTACGCTACCCTGAATTACTCCGTTGAGTTTCAGAGGATATGCCGTTAACGAAACGGATAAGCTATGGTCAGGAAGATATGAAAGGAACAAATTAAATAGGGGTCCGGAAATATCACGTGGTGATAATTTCAGGAGAAAAAGAGAATGATGAACATTATTAAATTTCTTCGTTAATGTCTACGAAAACTGTAAGTACAGCTAATCCTTGATCTATGGAAGCGGTTATACAATCCTAATATTCCCGCTGACAGGTAATGCACGACTTCTGATTCAAAAAGCCACTTTGAATGGAGAGAAAGCTTTTGGGCCCAAGTAAACTATAAATGCATTCTTGATCAACATTTCAAATAGCCTAGAGTGAAAAGGTGTGATTAATTGGGCGATAATTAGTGATGATGTGCGAATTCCCTGTTTAAAGACGAGGTATAATGAGAGAATGTTTCAATCCGAGTTGAAATATACCGGATTTAAGAGAACGTTTGATCATGTTTAATAAAATTGAAGATATACGATCCGTATTTAGTTGTAACATTGTTGGAACAAATGCCTGCAATAATAGGCTTATAAGATGCTATGCTTCGCCGATACAATGCGCTAACTTCATGCAAACTAAAGGAGATAGAATTAATATATATTATGAGTCATTTGTAAGTATTTTTTACATTAGCACACACAATGTGCGGAATACATAATATTATTAAATGTTAGTTAACCTGGGGTCTAGGCATTCAGTGTTCATTAACGTAACAGATTCAATGCAATCGGCGGAGTGATCTTACCTCCAATGCCCTAGAATTCGTGGCAGATTATCATTTTACCCAAGTGCTCTGACGCGGTCCAAAATAAAGCAAATCCCATTCGATCCCGTTCTTTCAGTTCCCATTTTAAAATACCAACTGATTGGTTTAAAACAATTTCTATGTTTAGATTGATGTTGTTTATTCATTTTTTACGTCATATCAATCTGTTGCTTTATTTTCTTCGTAAATTTGTTCTTCTCATCGTCTTACACTTTTCTTATTCTTTCGTTTGGATACTCAATCTGAATAAAGTCTCATTATAAATGAATGTTTTAGAACATTTTCCTACCCATGTAGCCCACCATTTCCAATTTTGAACAAAACATTTCTGGATTTGAATATTCCGCCACTCATTTGATCCCATTATTTTACTGTAAAAATTTTGAAAAATTTATCAAGCATTTTTTGTTCTGTTCACCAAGAATAAACTATTATTATTAATAAATATTTTTCTCAAAAATGAACAGCCAACTATCACCAAATCATACGCAATAAATTCTGCACCTATTGGGCAATTAACCTGCACAAAAGGATGTTGTTGTTTAACAATACCAATATGTCCGGTCCATTTTTTTCAATATTCCAGGAAGAACGCCATGTAGCGACTTTCGCAACTCACTATGGAGTGAAGATAATTGCTAGTTAATTGCAGCGAATATATTGAGACGCAGCTCGGTTTCCTTACTTTCCTTAATTTTGAGCTCGCTGAATCTGGATCTTAAACTGGCTAAAACCGCCTTGTTAATCTGTTCGCGAACCGTTTCTGCTGCATTATTTAAAACAGCAGGATATGTTCGGATTGGTTTGGGCGATGCCGCCACCTGCGAATATGATTTTTATATGAGTACAAAAATGTCGCGATTAAATGGGAAACTTAATTACGATAGCCTCCCTCGCAACGTTTTTGCATTTAAGGCAAATCAATTCGTACCATGTAAGGGCTGTATACACCGTATAACGTCCCTTCGATATACCTGAGCACTTTAAGTTCGCGCAGCGCTTGCAGCTACAGAATTCGATTCCTTTGGTTACATGCTTAACACAACTATCTTGAAGGCATGGGAAAGTATTATGAACACTATTGAAGGTATGAAGAATAGAGAAATTTATACTAAAGTTATAAACTGAATATATTTTGCGAAAAACTAGTGATCAGTCTCATGCAATTTTCAACAGTTGTACAATTGAGAAATGATTTCGAACAGAGCATGGAAAATTCAACAAATTTGAGCGTAGCGCGGAGGTTTGTTAAAGCTGCAGAAATAAAAACAAAGATAAGATATTTATTAAATGATATATATGGAAATATTGTATACACAAAACTTGTTTTAAAAGGTCATTATAAAACATTTTTCTACAGGTTAACTCTGGCATTTTTTTGAAAATGCAATAATAAATGCAACGCAATATGGGTGATAAAGCGCAAATCCACGAGTCTCTCATCACTAGGTAAGTTACATTTTTTTGTTCACACCAGAAGGTCAAGATCATTGTATGGTGGTACACGGAATTCTATGCGCATATCAAACATACGTTCAAAACTTCAATCAGTTTCTACATCTATTTCAAGCTCACGTGTCTTTGGAAGTTCGGATGATAAAGATGAAGGAACTGCTAGGCGTAAGTACTCTCGATTTTTCATATGGACCGAAACGATTTGTGATTATTCATTTCGAATTTTCTAGTAAATATAAGATACATCAGTTTGTATTTTTATTTGTTGAATAACTTGCATGTCTCCATACGGAATCCACTTTGAATAAAATTATATTTCGGCAAATAGTCCAAATGTGATTATCATCTCTTTTAAATATAATAAAAAACGCGTTTGTTTAAGGTACTATGAGGTCAGTCAATCAAAAAATTCGTGGGTATTGTTTGTTGACACATAGACCAAACATTTCAGATCCTAAAAACATCGCAGTGCTAAACTTTAGGTAGAGTTTGAGAAAATGGATACTCGTCATCTATGTTCATTGTCTGCAGCGGGGTACGCCAGTGTTGTCAAATCTCATTGTCCTTTTTTAATTTGCGATCGACTATGCCCTTAGGAAAGCTTTATCTGGTCTCAGAAAAGAAGGGTTAAAATTCCGCCGAGTACAAAAGACACCGATCTGGAGAGTGCGAATTCGATAGCGTTTCTGGAAATGACTGTTATATAATACAACAAACCACAGACACATGGCACTTGATGCTTGAAAAATGCTTCGCACTTCAGAAGTTTAAAATACTTACCCATAACTGAAGCGATTTTCTCTCAAGTGTTATCGCCTGTGATATATGAGTGTAAGAGGTCGATGACTTTTTCGTCTCGACAGTTTTATCTCTGCTAACAGTTGTGTCGAAGACGAGATCTGACTGTGTGAAAAGTTTGCTAGGCTTCGTCATTTATGGTGAAGACGCAGTGTTTTGCTTCTAGTAAAACCTACAGTATGGGGAGCAGTCGTACGTGTCACGATTTACTTTTGTTGCGATACCTAAAATATGCCATCTTTCTGTTTTTGATATACATTGCTTGTCTAGGATTACATTCGGTGGCCGCGTCACGAGATTGCGACTGAATTAATTTACTGGCACCAATATAACTTTCCATGTCGCTTCACAAAACAAAAGGAAACACATCGTCTACATATATTTGCATATATTTTCCTCATACTCGTTTCCGTATCTTCCATTTAGTGGTTCATGTTGCTGAGTAATTTTATTGGATCTAGACCCGTACTTCGTATTAATGTTAAATGTCTACTGAACATCATTGTCCTTATTGATGCATTATCTCAATACAACCTGGAGCTCTTGAAGAAACATGTAGTTCAATTAGTGTTTCTTTGATTCAAAAGTTTGATTCGTTATATAATAGAATATTCGATTGCACGCAAATGGATCTGGTCAAGGCAGTTTCATTGATCTTGCTAAGCACTTCCTTGAACTCTAAATCAGAAAGCTGAAATTACTCAAGTAATTTTGTTTTGTTCATCCATTCAAAATTGCACCAAAGAAATTTAAACAAACTGCAATTACTAAATTTATATCTCGAACATACCTTGTTAAATTTTTAGCCAGCAAAATAGAAGCTATTATTCAAGCAAAATTCTTTTAAATTATTAGGCGTCCTACATTTCTCACACAAAAACGCCAATTATCATCATACTTGCTGGAACCTTTCCAGGCTTCATTTATATATTGCTAATCAGTTTTGAGTTCTTACCATGAAGCTGCGTAAAACGATTCACATTTTGCTACTAATTTTAGAATTATAAACGTTACCATCATCTGAAGTTAAAAAGGCCTTGTTTGCTATTGACTAGTGGTTTCCTGAAAATTATTTATCCCTTCTTTCCAGAAATCTGAATGCGCTGTTTATTGCGTTCAACCCTTAGCTACGCAAGTTATACAACAATTAACTACAACGCATATAACAGTACTAAAAAAATGTCTATTCAACCAAAAGTTAGTTGAAACTCTGTGCCTCACGTTTTTGTTGTCCTTTTATATTAGTATTTCAGCCTATTAAAAATCCAGTTGTGAAGTGTTATTGGGGGGCGAATAACTAAAAACTAAAACTGTTTCTACCTTGTGTTTGGTTACCAAATTACTGTTTAGATTTTTTTACCGCTTTACGTGTGGCAATGTGTCACTATTATTCTCGTTTTGCTTCTTTCTGCATTGTCATTTAGTGGGAAAGATTACTGGTCTAATCCCATTGTGAACTAATGAGTTTGATACCATTAACCTAGAGAAATACACAAACAATTAACAGTACCTATGCTACTGTAAAGACTTCTCGGCTGTAGCTAACGACTATAGACAATTAGCAAAGAGCATATAATTATTACATATTCATAAAATAACAAATAAAACATAAGTTGAGAATATATTCAAATAAACAATTTTATTATTTTTTTCTGCTCCAAAGTCTACAGTCAGATCCCCCAGTCAATGGCTGCTGCGCAAGTCGTACATTCTGTAACACACCTTAGAATGGGAGAAAGCAGTGTGATTGTAGCGTATTTCTGCCTACGACTCACTACTTATTGCTAGCGATTGTAGCGCAATGTAACCCGTGTCGTAGAGATAATACACAATTGCTTGTTAGCAGCGTTTTCAGAGCTATTACCCGATGGGGAAAAGTACTGATTGTTGATAATACAACATGCTCAGATTTAAAATAGGTGTTTGAACACATTTTAAAGGTGTGAAGGGCATTAGCGAGGAGCGCTGATCAAGAGATTTCGAATGACATGCAAGAATCGTTGAAAAGATCGACGACGACAAGTGTGAGCTCGTAATATTTCGGTTTTCCGTTTGATTGCATTCAAACGGTTCGAGAGGCAACATCGTCGGAAGTATCAGAAGAGCAACAATGTCAGCGCAGTCGAACGATATGCAATTCGTTAATGTAGGTCTAATGAGGCGTGCGTGGCGAGGGGTCGAATTGTACCGGTTAGCATGAAATCGACTAACACATCAGATCAAAATGGCAACCGGGACAGACACGTTGAGGATCGCCGTTGTGATTTTTAATTGCCTTTATAAGATACGCATGCGTTTCGTTATTTATTTGGTGCGTAATAAACGCCTTTGACCAATCGGCTTCTCTTGTCTTGTGGGAGTTGTGGGTGAACGCGATTAGCGTTGGACAGGTTGACCTCAGGGATGAATCGAGACACAGACGATGAGTGTGCGTACAACACTGTTAACTTTGGACCAAAATGTCATAATCAGGCAGGTGTGCGCCAGCTGTCTCTTGTTGACCTGAAATGACCCAACGCAATGATTTCCGGTTTCTCTTGTCAAGGTCATTCAATCTAGGCACGCCAAAACTTGCACTGATTCGGAAGTATTGATCGTTTTTGAATTTGAATCAATATAGTAGTTTGGCTTCATTAGCTTAGTAGCTTGGCTCAGTAGCTTGACTTCATTTCGTTCATCTAATTGGCTAATTGTACATATATATACAAAGGAGTTGTAAATAAAACGAAGCATTCTGCCAGTCGTCTTCTTCCCACTTTCGTGAGTGTTGGGTCAGCCGGAACTCGCACCAAAGACACAACATACTTGGCGACGGGAAAATGGCTATCAGCTTTGAGCAAATGCAAGAATTACTTCAGCAACAGCAAGCACAGTTCGAAAAATCACAGAAGCAGCTCATTGAACTTTTTTCTCAGAAGCTGAATATCAAAGAAGAACACAAAGAACAGACACAGCAACAATCAATTGACTCAATCGCAGCATCCATCACAGAGTTCCATTTTGATGAAGAATCGGGAACAAGATTCAATGCTTGGTTTCAGAAATACGAAGACATTTTCAGAGTTGAACTTGCGGGTCAAGGTGATGCATGGCTTGTTCGCCTATTGTTGAGAAAACTTGGTCCTGTTGAGCACGAACGTTACACTAACTACATTCTTCCAAAATGTGCTCGAGAGTTCAGCTTTGATGAAACCATTGCAACACTCACGACAATCTTTGGAGAACAATCATCCTTATTCAGCATTCGTTACAACTGTCTCAAACTGATGAAAAAGGAAACAGACGACTACACTACGCATGCTGCTATCATCAATCGAGAGTGTGAAAGATTCAAGCTCGGTTCGATGACATCAAATCAGTTCAAATGCTTAATGTTCGTTTGCAGTCTTCAATCGCCAGCAGACGCAGACGTTAGAACAAGAATTCTGAGCAGACTGGAGAACGAGCCGGAAATGACCCTTCAAGACATTGCAGCCGAATGTCACAGAATGGTGAACCTCAAGCATGATACCAAGTTGATTGAAAGCGCCGGACAGAAAATAGAGCCTCAGGTGTACAAGAGCACAGCAGCACACAGTAGTTCACAAAGTCCTCCCAAAAAGTCATTGAAACCCAAAAGTGCCTGTTGGAATTGCGGTCGATGGCACTATTCGAAAGATTGTCCGTTCAGAACCTATAAGTGCCGCAGGTGCAAGCGCATTGGTCACAAAGAGTCACATTGCAGAAAAAACTATAAGACCGGTGCAAACAGTCTTCATAATCCAAAATCGAATGGAAACCGGGGCAGAATCAATGCGGTCATTGCAACCTTTGAAGCAGATTTGGCAAGCAGACGTAAATATGTCGCAGTGAGAATTCAAGGCAAGACCGTTTCGTTGCAAATTGACACCGCCTCAGACGTCACATTGATTTCCCGCTCAACGTGGAAGAAGATTGGCTGCCCAACAGTCCATCCCACGGAAATGAATGTGCGAAATGCCTCTGGTGAACCACTGAGGATTGACGGACAATTCACTTGTAAGATTGATTTCAATGGTGAGCAAGCAACTGGTTTAGTTTACTTGACACCTTATGAAAAACTTGATTTGCTTGGAATTGATTGGATCGAACGACTGAATTTACTTAGCGTGCCTCTGAAAGATCTGTGTTCAACAAAACCTGCAACTGTGTGCCAGACAAATTCTTCATCAAGAACATGTCGACAGTTGATACGCAAACATGGTTACGATACCCGGAACGAGTCGCATCAAGGTGACAATGATTCTACAAAGCAGACAACTCCCAACTCAGTCTTTTCAAACGCTGCTAGGCTTCCAAGAACAATCAACGCTCGTAATGAACAATTACACAAGCAGCAAGGTATTCGTCGCAAAAACAGTTCTCGAAACTATAAAGAAAGCAAATTTATTCGTGGCCATTTCACAAGATCAAGCGACTATAAAGAGGAACCGGTTTGCGGTACAGGTGGTCCATGTGGCTCTAAGGCGAATGCTTCACAGAAAAACGCAACTCGTGGTTCACGAAAGCAGTATAACGATTCCCATGCGTTGGCACCGCATTTTTCTCAAAATGAACCTATCAGCACCAATGAACAATGGCAAAGAGTCGACAACCGTCTTGCTGAACAACATCGCACAGACGAGACACCAGAAAGAAGATACCGAACACGAAGAAGAACAATGGTTCAACCATTTCAAATCGATCCAAGAAACAAGGCGTACATAGACCGAAGGTGAACGTCCTTTTTCGCAGGGGGAGGTGTCAAGATCGTTTAATCTA